>BKCP01009515.1:31736-78022 GCA_008636005.1 Striga asiatica
GTGCTTGAAAAAAAAAAAAAAAAAAAAAAAATGATGGATAGAAATGCTCACAACAAGTGAAAATTGTACTCTACAATGTACGCCTGTGATGAGAATCTTTACCAAGTACAATACAACCGAGCGCACATGGGTAATGCAAAGAAAATTAGGCAAAATCATAATTAAGAACAGAAAAGTACTAGAATACATGCACTCGTACAAGAATATTTGGAAAGATCACCATGAAAAAGGACTTGCTCCTAGCAGGAATATTTCGTTCTCAACATCTTTCACCCATTGGCAAACCCGATTGCATACATTAATAGCAAGAGCCTGCAAACAGTAGCCAAGATTCATGATATTCATATGGAAACTCGTGTTTGTGCAAATTCTGTTAAGTGCAATGGTGAAGGTAGATAATTGCCAAGATCGAACCTTGTCTGCAAGGATATCAAAAGCAGCATACAGTTCAAAATCTTGTGTGACCCAGCAAAGTAGCACTGGACATTAAAAGACTAGTTATGAATATCACCAGCAGAAAATAAATGTCTACGAAAACTTATTCACCACAATTAAAATGTACAAACAACCCGAAAAAAACACATTACAAGGCGAAATGGATAGTAGAAAGGATTCAGAACATATATCATGAAATTGTATAGCAGCAAAAGGTGCTAGCTATGATTATGATAAAAAAAATCCACAAATATTTGGGGATAATTTATGAAACCCATTAAATCTGGGAGAAATATGCTCCCAGATTAAAAATATCCTTTTAACTATGGGAAAATTAACAAGATGCATCGACATGTGACTCAGTTTTCAAGTTTGAATAGTCCTTAAAGTTTGAAAGCATCAAATAGAGAGGAAAGGATTACCATAATTTTCGTCCCTTCTAAACTGGGTTTTGTGAGGCCCTATTCCTTTATCATGCATGGATATATAAAGTTTCTGATAGGCCCTATATAATCTGCAAAATATAAAGCCTTTGTTTACTGTCCAGTAGCAAAATCAAGTCACCAGATATTCTTTATGACGGATAATTAGCATTATCCCCCCCAAATTTTCCAAGTTACCGTTTTTGCTGTCTCAAGCTGTTGATTGGCAATGAAAATTCAGACGACACATATTGGTCAAGATATATACTTCTATACATAAAATGACAGAGTCCCGCAGGACCACCAAATCCATCTGCACCTCTCCCTAGGGAATCTGTTGCTAGTCTCGGTTGACCGAGATGAGAAGATATGGTGCCTGGACGAGCGGTGGGGTCCATAAGTAGATCCTCAATATGCATACCACCGTCTACCAAGGATCTTTGAACTTCGATTAACACATTTGACTCCACGAGTACATTTTCAATCCGAATCCTATGAGATTTGTAGAAACAATATATTGAGGGGCAATCTGAACATAACAATATTTGATCTTATAGTTACTAATATTTAAAATTACCTGCTGGCTTTTAAATGATAGAAGGCATCTGGACTTGTTGTAAGCAATACCAGGTATGTATCAATCTGTGATAAGATTCAGTAGTTGTCACTATCAGCCGATCCAAATAACTGAAACCTAGGACTTCTAGCAAATCCACAATCTACATTATTGACCCATTGGATAAGATATTTCCTTTCAGAAATGCTAGATTGTTTCTTCAGATATTTGCGCTCCAAATTTGAGATGACTTACATCAAAATAGTGCACATAAGCATAAAGGAACGCCATGGGGTTGTATCTTGGCAGGCAAATTGGAGAGAAGGATTCAGATGTTCTGCAGAAAATTGAGAAATTACAAACTGTATATTTGAAAATAGGAAGTAATATACTTCAATAAAGTAACAGCAAAAGGGTGTCTTCTCTATTGTTATTTGTAATGATTTCCTCTTCAAGAAAGTGCCACACATGCTTAGGAGAAGGCAAAACCAAATAAATACTTTATACAATTTATTTATTTTTCTTGAGAAAATTGTCCTACTCATAATGGATGGGAAGAAGACTGCTTGACATAGAACACTTACGAAGCATAATAACTAGCACCTCGTACAATTTTTTTATTATTTGATCTGTATAATGTCAACAAGAGATGAGATACAGAGCAGAGGTGACTGTCTAGATGGAAACAGGATACTTAACAACCAGGCAAATGCAAACAATCATGTAGTGATCAACAGCTCCACACAAAATGCAGGCACGAAAGATAAAGCAATTCAATAGAAGAAATAGAAATATATATGGAAAAACCAACGAAGGTTTAGTGCAGATTATTTCACACATTACAATGGCGAAGGAGGTCGAGAGCGAAAGACCTACTAATACTCCAGATTTGCCTCTTCTAGAAGAGGCGTTTGGTATTAAATCTGATATTCAAGAAATTTTTGGGTGTACTGAGATCTAATAGTTCTGATTCTTTAAATCCACCCCCACCCTAGCCCGCAAACCCACAACAGTGTCTTTTATAAACAACACAGCACATTTCCGTGCACATTCAACAGATGGGTCACGACTCGAGCAAAATAGATTAACCATTTATGTACCTTGTTCATAGATCAAAGATGACTGTAAGTTAAGGGGAATCTAAGTGAACTTACTTAAAAGACTCAGAAGACATAATAAAATTGGAGAGCAACAGTATATCATCCGGATGCAGAGATGCTTTCTGGGCGCCAACCAGACTGATAACCTGCATGCATTTCAATTTATGGCATTAATTATCCATCAGAAAACTATAGCTAAGGGAGCTGATAAGCTAGCTTGAAACTTATAAGTAATTTTCGAGCTTATAGCTTATGACATATAGCTGAAAAGCTAGTTTATACGATAAAAATGTTTGGTAAAATAAGCTGATAAGCTAAGCTAAAATAAAAATTTCAACTAGCTTATTTTAAAAGCTACCAAAGTAGCTTATGAGATAAGCTTGAGCTTTTTGAAAAAGCTCGTCCTATCAAACGAAGCTTATTTAAATACAGAAAGCTTATAAGTTAACCAAACAAGCTATAAGCTAGCTTATTTATCTACCAAACACAGCCGTTATACCCAGTGATTTCAATTAAATTAACACTCTTTTGACCTACTGACCATATTATAAAACAAGGAATATAGTCATTTTGGACACGGACCAGCAAGTTGCAAAAATGAAATATTTTCTGTTTTGTCTGGTTTATCAAGATTTATTTCATTGAGATTGAAATAGGAACAAAAAAAAATCATAAAAAATACTATTTCATTTTTTTTTTTCTACAATCCCACTAACACAAATAAAAAATTAAAACTAATCATCATTATATATTTTCCATCTAAATACTATTCACTCACTCACATGTTTCTAACTAATCAATCAATATTTTATTGCTTTTACATACATTAGCTCTAATTTTCTTACATTAATACATTTTATCCTTTATCCATTCAGGCATTCACAGTCTCAAACCTATTTAACTTTTTCTAGAATCATTTTTTTTCCACTTTTTCATTTCTATTTTCGAACGAGACTTTTAAAGAAATTTCTATATCCAATTAAGCTCCATTGGATATGGAAATTATTTGTTTTTGTCTGTTCGATCAAGATTTATCTCATTCAACTGAAAAAGGAAATAAATATTTCATCTTACTTACTATTTATTTCATCTCACTTTTGTCTATACAATTCAACTAACCCAATTAAAAAATAAAAAGTCATCAGCATTATTTATTTTCCATCATGTCAATAATATTTATCCACTTACATAATTCTAACTACCCATTTTATCAAATCAATATTTTATTATTTATATCATATCAACTTTTTTCGTCTTTTCATCTCACTTTTTCGGATGAGACAAATGTTTTTGGAAAAATCTCATATCCACTCGTGTAGTGTCTCACAAAAATTAAAATTAACATAAAGAAAATATTATGACATTGGTCAGCCTGAGATACATGAAGCAATACAAGATTAATCTATATCAAACTACTCTGCTGATTACAGATAATGCAAACTATCTACCCAATAGTTCAAGTTTTTAGTGCATCATCCTAGTTACCAGTTACACAACTGTGCGAAACAATTTACCTTGTGTTTACACATTAAGAGGGAAAACAGGACCCCTGAACCAGCGACATCTTGCAAGATGGCACCTGCAGCTTGGCGTGTCGCATAAGCCAGGGGAAGACATGAGTAAGCATGAAGAAAAGTGGCAGGATTCCTACAATTAGAACAGCACGCTTTCTAGTTAAGAAGTTATAAGCTAAATCGGGCAAACACAAAACTAAATCGCTAATACGAGCTAAACTACGTGCTATAAGCATTTTAGATATAATAATATTTGAGCTACCAGATTATCAGTAGCTGAGATGAGCTTTATTACATGTTCAAAGGTGATAACTCATTGTTTTCTCTTACTTAATATAAGGTCATTAATTCATCATCTCGTTTACATCAGTGACCTCCTCAATATCTAAAACATATAAATAGATAGATACTAGTTAAAACAATTTGTTATAATTTTAGAAATCCATATGTCGAAGACGCTTCCAACAGTGCTCAATTGCATCAAACAATGGGATTTAACAATTAGAGACGGGGTGATCAAACACATTCATCAATCTGGTGCATTGCATTGTTTAGGATAAACAACACGGAGCAAAACGAATTTTCATGAGTTTTCTAAAACAACCAGCTTTGAAAAATGAAATGCATATGTTCCTTCAAACTACAATACCTCCACATCAATCATAAACAGTAATTACATGTGTAACCAAGTACACTAATATATATACATCTACAAATCTTACTTCAATTTTTTTTTAATAAAAAGTTTCCAGCTATCCAGTTACTACCACAAGCTCTACTTCATAATGATTTAATTTAATATTTATACTACCCATAGAGGTCAAGCAATATCAGTCATACACCTTGGATGACGTGAAAATAATAGAGAAAAAAACATAAACAAATAAGACAGCTAATATGACACCAGATTTTTCAACAGTCGTGGAGCATGAGAAATACCAACTGAAAGAATGGATGAGAGAGGAGAAGACCACATCCGTTCCTCCAAGCAGTGAAGTCATATCGAATTTGGGATTCCTCTCAAAGCATCGATTAACAGATTTTGTTAGGATAAGTATCATCTACGGGAAGACAGAAACCATATATGAAAGGGGTCATTTAAAAGCAATTGATCAACAACAATGGGGACAAAATCAACAAACAAAAATTGCCAAGATGCCAGGAATAAGATACCTGACCATAGAGGAGCTCCAGCTGTCCCCTTAATGATTCATAAGGCTCTTCTGTGCAACTTATGCAGACCAAGTAAATCGGTCCTTTAACAAGAAAAACGACCTGAACTTAAAAAATTTCACATCAATGAATATGGAATTTTACTGTCAAGAACTGAACTGTATATACATTTTACAAGAAAGAGAAGGGAACAGACACATTTCTCATTATTTCAAAAGTCATATACCACATCCAAGTTTCTACTAGGACAACTGACTCGGGACAAAGGAATTTCTAATATATACATCGACATAAACGTGTTGTAAAATTCAATCAATTTTCGGAATGGTTTAACTATAGCTTTAAATGGTCAATGGCACTCCGAGGGGATTCGCCCATGAATGGCCACGAGGCAAGAGGTGAGGTCTCGGCAACACAAGGTCAAACCATAAAAGAAAATATAGATGGTGCAGTTGTACTTCAAATGACAAAATAAACCTTCAATATCCAATGAACAAACATTAGAACCAAAACACACACACACACACACACACAAAAAGAAGAAGAAGAAGAAGAAGAAGAAGAAGAAGAAGCACGACATTAGAAACATAACATACAATTAAAGAAAATAGAAGGCAAAAAATTAAAATTAAAATAAAAAAACAGAAAATAAACGAGAAAATAAATTTAAACAGAAGTAAAACCAGAAAAGACCGCTCATTCTTACTCCAGTAGTTCTTGCCTTTACATTAAACATGTACTATTAAAATGAATTGGTCTATCAGCTATTTAATTAATAAATCTTTTGGATATAATTTAAACTTTATTTATCGCAGAGTCAAGATGATTATTTGACTTATTAGTATGAATCCAGCAAGGAGTTAGGCCCATATAGTGTCGAGCCACTACAGGGGAATATTGATCTACCTATAGACCAGATCCCATCTCGCCATGGTGACGCCATTTAAAACTACGGGTTTTACAGAACGAACTACATAGCACAGCAAGAAGTATACCAAGAAGTAGAACATAAAGAAAAACCGAACCGGTTGCATCATATATTATTTCATGGTTTGAATTATTATTTATAGAGATAGTTAAAATACTATAATGGAGTAGTATTGTGCTTAACACGGTTATTATGACTTCTTAACAAAACCACCAACCCAAGCATAACAAAACTTTTGCTATCACATGGAAGTGAACAACAGATGCAGCTTGTGGGTATGGTTTCTAGAAAACTTAACCTAATTGTACAATGTACATGCAGAATAGACGTGGTCCAATCATGCTTATGTTCCTATTTCACACAAGCTAACATATAGCAGCTCCCAAACCTTCTTCCCAAGAAACAATACGCATTATTACTAAGTGAGAGGTGCATATGTATCTTTTTAAAATAAAAGTTCAACAAAATAATCAACCTGGTGATTACCAGCGCGCACCAATTTGACCCGGTCACCCCTGCAAAATTATCCAGCCATAAAGGACATGGAAAATGCAGCTGAAATTTACTAAAAAAGGGAACCCAACAACAGCCTCATGAGAAACTCACCCATTTTCGACAAAGGAAATTATGGCTTGCAAAGTTGCAGAGAACCCAGCTAGCTTGTGCTCATCTCCATATCTACAGTTCAATAGCACAACTGCACATGAGATACCCTTCGTACATTGCTATCGAATAAAATACAGCACATTAATATAATTATCTTTGAGCTCGCACACAAACCTCGAATAAATGGGTTTTCCTGAGTTACTCAAGATAAAGAAGTGTTTCTTCCTTTTCCTCCAAGAAACTGAAGCATCATCCTGCAACTCAGTCATTAATTTAACAGCACATCGGGGCAGGTACTACAGACTCAAGCCAATCTAAATATATGGCAACTTTATGTCGGTTAATAAATATTATTATCTCCTTACCAAAAGAACTGAAACTTAGATATTATTCCAAGGCACAGTAAGAATACCAATAACTAATGCAGCTTCCGTTGCCAATGATGATCCCAAAGCTAAAATACCCATCTATAAGAATGAAACAAGTAAAATGCAAGGAACGATTTGTCCAGCTAACCTCATCAGGATAACGTTTCCCAGAAACCCACTGTGCATGGGACACCAAATCCCCACCATTTTGCACCTCGAGAATCTCATTACTATCTTCGTCATCATCATTGATTTCATCACCCCCACTGGTGCTGCCCCTCTCGCCCGCATAGCCGCTGCTGCTCGGACTCAAAGGCCGCTCGAGTTCTTCTGCCTCCAAAACATTTCTCCAGACAGAGTAAGAAGGGCTCTCGTCATTCTCCCCTGAAGGCTCTGCCTTCCAATTACTTTCAGTAAGTTCATCTTTAGCTGCTCCTTCCGTCCTAATATCTTCATTCAATGGTCCATTTCCCATTTTAAGTTGCAGCTCCAATCGCGCTTGTTCTACCTCTTCCTCCACTGCGTCGTCATCGTCAAGCGTCGCCGTTGGGGAACGAGAGGACATCGAGATTGAGGCCAATTGGCTTTCAAGCGCGTCGAGAGATTGGTCAATGGAACCCGTATTCGGGTTTGAAACCGGGCTCGGATCGGAATTAGGGTTTCGATCATCCCCATCGGAGGAGAAACTGGAAGATGAAAAATTCGGATCCGAGGGCATTGTTAATCAGATGTACAAAAAATTCGGATCCGAGGGCATTGTTAATCAGATGTACAACCCGAAACAAGGTAAAAATTGGAGTTCAGGTTGTGAACAAATCAGAGTTTAATCAAACTTCGCGTCCGCACGCGAACACCATTTGAGGTTACTGGTGACACGCATCAACCAGTCTGGGATGGCGGTGAAAGACAAAGCACAGGACGACGTCGTATGTGTGAATAATTGGTGGGAGTTTATTATCTCCGTCCCTTTTAAAAATAAATTTTCAGTTAAAAATCAAAGTACTTACTAAAGTAAACGTCATGTCATTAATAATTAATATATTAATAACCATAATGAAAAAAATCTATATAATATTGAACACTTCTTTATGGACAATGTTCATGGTTTGATTCTTTGGCATGTCATTATCGCCACAAATTAGGATTTTCAAATCTTTTTTGTTTGTGACACGTAAGACAGCTACATACAAATGGCCATGACTAAACGCTGATTTCTTAAGAAATAAGCCCACATGAGATAACGATTGTCTCTGGCTCTTATTTATAGTCATGGCGTAAGAGACCATAATGGGAAACTGACGATGTTGTAACTTGAAAGGAATTATAACATCAGAAGGAGTTATAGATTCTTAAAATCAACACTTTATCACCTGCATGATCGCCAGTGAGTATCTTACGCTCGAGAACATGAGTGGAGAGCTTTGTCACTATCAATCGTGTCTCATTACACAGACCCATAGAATGGTCCATGTTTGTCCCATTTTTGTGTCTTATTTCATGTTTATTTTCTTTTTGTTTTCCCCCATATGTAGGTTTCTCGTAGTTTATTTGGTCCATTTCGCTCGTTTTGTGTTTTTCTCCTTAGTTTCTTCTTGTGTGTCTTTTTGTCGTGTTTTGCTTCGTGTTTTTCCTTGTTTTCGTGTTTTCAGGAGATAGGTTGTGCCGGTCGAGGTTGGGACTGCTTGAGCCGAGGCTGTGATATCGAGAATACTCGTTGCCGAGCCCAGAAGACTCGAGGAAGGACTGAAAAAACAGATAGAAACAGTTCCCAGAAAACTTCGCGACTCGCGAGTCGTCTCGCGACTCGCTACTCGGGTCGCGACTCGCGAACATGTCGCGACCCGCGGGAAAAACTGAGGCTTGATGTGCAGTTCACGAGACGGAGTCGCGACTCGCGAGATGCTGTCGCGACTCGCGACTTATGTCGCGACCAGCCTAGAAGTTTAACATTTTGACGACGCGCGACTCACGAGGATGTCGCGACTCGCGACCGAGGAAAAGACTATCTCGCGACTCACGACTTAAGTCGCGACTTATCCGGCGCGAATTTCGAGGACGGGATTTTTAGAGCAGATTTCGATCCTAGGGTTCATAATTCGACTTCCAGACTTTATTTTTACGTTTTTTCTCTCTAGAAACTCATTCCTTTCCGTACTTTTGCACTTTTGATCTGTTTTGGAGATTGAAAAACTCCTCTTCTTTGCTTTGGATTTGGATGCACTTGGATTTGACATTGGATTCTTATCATTAATCATAAGTTATTTTTCTCAATTGTTTTATTGATGATGATGGCTTGTGTTTGTCTCATTTTTGTTGCATTTTTTCTTGTTATTTTTTTTTCTTTTTCCCCCATATTAGGTCTTTTAGTTAGTTTTTATCTCATTTTGTAGTTTATTGCGTGTTTTCTTCTATCTTGGTTTTTCTTGTGTTTTTCGTATGTTTTTTCGGTTTTTCTTCGTTTATGGTGTGTAGGTCGAAAGCTTCGGGAGAATTTATTTTTCATGATAAGTGGGCCGGGTAAACATCATTAAATAGATGGGTTCGTTGGCTACAAGTAGGAAAAAGCGAAATTCGATTTTGAGTTCGGACGAGTCCGGACGGGCCTGATATGTGAAGTCGTGCACGGAAGCCGTCACCTTCAAGTCAAAAGCTTTGAGAGAATAGATTTTCAAGAATAAGTTGGATTTAAAAGCACAATTGCGTAGAAGGCTTTGTTAGCGACGCATAGGAAAAAACGGAACTCAATTCTGAGTTCGGACGAGCCCAAACAAGCCCAAAACGCAAAAGTTGCGCAGCCGAGCCAGCAGCCCCGCGCACAGCGGCGCGGCAACCCCTCCGCGGCGCGACACCAGCACTTCTTCACGGCGCGAAACCCCTCCGCGGCGCGGCACAGATGTTCTTCACGCCGCGGCACATCCCGTGGCGTTCATCACGTGCAAACAAAGACGCCCCAAGCCTGCCCCTCCACGCCGCGGCATAGCACCACGCCGCGGTGCACAGCTCCCTCACGCCACGGCACATGTTCTCCACGCCGTGATACCTGTTACCTATATATTTGTGCGGGACTCGATCAGAAAAGGGAATTCGACCCTCTTGGGTGAAAACCCTAGGATCAGGAAAAACACCGAACACTCCTATCCTCTCCTTTCCTTCTTCTTCCTCATTGTTTTCTTCGTTCTTTTCACTTTTCTTTTCCATTTTTCTTCTTCTTCTTCTTAGTTATCAAGGATTAAGCTTTGTACTTTGGGATTCAACACTTGGACTAAAATAAATTGTAAGTTTCTTTTCACTTTGAATTAATTCATGAATAATGATTGATTTGGGAGAGATGACTATTGGTGTTGAATTTATTTTACATAGCTAATTCTTATTGCTAGGGATAGGGGATAATTATTCATGTTTCACGTGCATTTGTCGGGCTTGATTTGTTCATGCTTATGTGAGTTGATATAATTTGGAATTGATGAATTCTTGCTTGATAGTTTGATATAATCGAAGGGTGACACTTCGATCTTGCGGTTGGAAACAATTGAATATTGATTGTCGAGTTAGGTTTTGTCGATTCTATATGATTAGTTGATTAAACACCTTCTAATTTAATTAGCAACTTTTAGAACCGAAAGGGGAGAAGTCGTAGACCTAGGCTTGCATGAATAGATAATTTCGTAACTGAATAATCTATGGGTTGAGATTGAAATACGTGCTTGTCAATGACCCGTCCCTTGTTACGAAAAGTTATTGGGATTGGGATAATTGGCCTGTGTTGTATGCTTGAGCTTGTTCGTCTATGTTCAATCCCTTGTTACGAAGAGTTATTGGGAGCGAACCGCTAGATGTTTAAGCGAGAGTGTCAATCTCGAACCGAACAATTGATTTCCCGTTTTTGCTAAGAACTTGAATAAATTATCCCCGATTTCCTGGCAACCCATCTTTGTTTCGTTCTTTCATTTTTAGGTAGATTATTGTTTTATTTTATTTCTCAGTTAATAATTCATCAAAACCCCTATCTGATTAGAGTGTTTAGGATTTATTTTCTTTTTCTGTGTTATCGATACCAAAGCTAAATTCCGAACCGCCTTCCTCGAGAGATCGACCCGAGAAACGAATCATTGATTCGGTACTCGGTGAAATATAACAATTTGTACACAACAGCTTGGGTTTGTATGAATTTTGATGTTGAATTTCATATGAGTAGCTAAATCCATTCGCTTGGGAAAAGGCAGTGCAATAATATAATGTTGGTGGTCCATTAATATTATTTAATTAATTAGAGGAGTGGGCTTGGCCCACAGTTAGTCTAATTAATTAAGGAGCCATTTTTCTAATCTCTTAAGGATCCCACTGTAGTTCTATATATACATCATTAAGCTCATGAGAAGAGAACAGAAATCTCATTCACACGAGATACACGCCTCACACGCCTCTCTCTCTCTCTCTCTCTCTCTCTCTAGATCTCATTCAAGCTTTATCTTCTTCTTGTTGCTCCACTGGTACAAGTTGAAGAAGGGTGTATTGAGTAATACAGTAGAAGATCTATAGGTAAATCGAGACGAAATATATTTTGACCTACAGAACTAACCGGAGGTCTGATTGGGACGCACAGCTTACCCAGACGACCGTCTCAACGAGAGCTTTCCATCGCCGCCGAGATCGCCGCCGTCCGATGCCGCACGCGCCATCACGCGCCGCCGGAATCTCCCAGACTGCAAAGTTCGTCTTCATCTATTTGCACCCGTTTGATCCGGTTTTAATCTGATCTTGTACGTGCAACCCAAGACGTGATTTTCGGTCAATCATTTGCGGTCAACCGTTCGTGGTCAACCAGATCTACATAAATTTTAAGCTGTAAGTTCTCTACGTCAAACCTTTAGATCTGCTGCGCATAGGTTTACGTTTGCTATTGAATTCGTGACTTGTACATAACGAGATCCTCACAGATCCCAACAATATCTTCATTACATATAACTTACACTTACATTTTCACTTTTGTGCACGTCATACCTTCTTATTCATGCATAATTGTTTTCATGCAGCGTGAAACTTGCACCGAGCTAGTGGAGCATCTCGTTATGTCCCACATATACGCTTATTATTCATGTATACATTCGTGGTGGGAGGCGGTGTTAGACAACGTCATCCACTTAGCCGAGCTAATGGAGCATCTCGTTATGTCCCAAGAGCTACATCATCGGTTGTTGCACAACTGCAAACCCCTATGGCAAACGTAGGAACTCCTGTTAGAATATCACTTGTGAGTTGTCCCACATCGTTCATATATGAAAAATAGACCCACCTTATAAGACTAATGGGCTACTCCTCCTTCCACCAATTGGTTTTGGGATGGAACCCCATTTGGGCTTCATATGGGTTTTTCCCTTTTTCATGGTGTCCTTCATGGTAGTGATCCAGCACCCATTTTCCCCCAGTTTCTGTCATGGTACCAGAGCCAGGGTGTTTAACACTTGATGATGTAAATAAGCCTTGTAATTGAATGTTAAAACACTTTGCATCCATTTTCTTGTGCATGTTTAGTTCCACTGAGTTGTAAGATCAAGTATCACATCCTCCATTACTTAAAAGCTCTATCATGAATGAACTTATATGTAAAATCCAAGCACTAATTAATAATGGCTAAGGTACACCAATCTTGTAGTGTAAATAAGATTCCCAAACCAAGTTTTAATAAATTAATCGAACACTAGCCCAATTAAACCAATCAAAACAATGCAAGTTGATATACAATATCCTGTTGACTCCAAGATGTATAAACAATATTTTAATAAATTAAACAAACAGTTTCACAACCGAGATCGAACTGTGCAAGTTAGTGCACTAGTAATTGACCATCTCGACCTATTCAAACTATGAATTTTAAAAATATAAGATCACCACATAAGATTAGTGTTGAAAGTATCATAAATCATGACTAATGAGAAACCATACACTTCTTATATTAATAGTAACCATAATGCAATTCAAATTATCAATGTGAGAACTAAACAATAAATACTAAAATATGTATTATCTGATATAACATTAACCAATCAGTCTTAAGTGTAATACTTCTTTGAGTGAAGAGTGTTAATGGTTGAGGTAACAAAATATCAACCTAGTTCTAGAGCTCAGGCACAACACCTAGTATAGGAGCCTTCATAGTTGAGCTCCAGTTTTCTCATATATTTCCATGCAAAATATCCAAATCGTGCTAGATCTGACTTCGAACCACCTCAGATGCACCTTCTATCATGTTGCGGTTTGTTCTCGAATTTCATCAATGATATCAAGGTTTTCATGAATTAATACACTATTGACCCATTATATAAACCAAGACACATGTTGTGAGATTATTTCAGTCTCCTCAAGAATTAAAGCTTCCAACATATATACTAGGCTGAAATGTGATTCACTCATCTGATTGGGATGCAGTTTGATAAGTCCACACTTGTCAACCCATGCCATTGAGACCATTTCTACTTAAAAAAAATATAAAAAAAAAAAAAACTGCAAAAGCATATGGTTGGCATTCTCAACCTGACATTGTCCTCACATTAAAACGATCACCACAACATTTCTCGTGGATTCCTCGAAGGGATTTGCTTTCTCTATCGGACACTATGTATGACCTCTTTTACAACATAGTGACACGCCGTCTTAGATAAATATTCGAAGGAGCTAGTGAGCTATTTTTTTGTAACATGCTTATACCCAAGTAATACTTTCATTTTTCAATAATTAACAATAAATATTTTGTTATTTTATCTAATTATTCATTTTTTTTAAAATATTTTTTCATTCACAAATCGCAAAACTAGATGGACGTTTTTTTCTTTGAGGAAATTGCACCCTGCACGATACATATAATTTTTTATTACATAAATAATGTCCCCTTATAAGTATTAGCAAATTGACTAAATCTATAGATTTTATTTGCAAAAATATCACATATCAGGAAAATAATTAATTTGCTAATGCAATCAAGATTCTGCGTGATTAATGGTGAAATCTTATCACCTTCCAAATAACTTCTTCCGATGTAATTAGTAAGAAAGTAACCTCTCTCTACACGCCCCCGCTTCAAGCTCATACGGAAACCAAAAGAAACACCAAAATTTTTTTTATGTCGATGTCGATGTCGGAGCCAGGAGAAACATCAGAAATTGTTACTAAAAATTGCTCGAATTTTCGATGACGTCCGACACGCCACCCACAACCGGAAGCTCAAGGAACTCGCCGCCCTCCGCTCGTCCTCGCCTCTACCGGAATTCTGCGCGGCGTTCTGCAAAGCCCTAGTGCCGTTTTTCATCTTCCAGCGTCGTACGTCTCCAGCCGAGCGCATCATCAAGTTTCACGTCCGTGTTTGACTGCTCGCGTGGCGATCGTGACTTGGACGTCGGAGGTGGGTGGGGGAGGGGCGATCAACGTCGAGGACGACGGAGGAGGCGGAGTCGTCTTCATCGTGATTGGAGAATTCCTATCGTCGAGGAGGTCCTCGTCTTCATTGAAGTGGTCAGGGACTCAGGGACGGCGGAGTTATCAGCGGAGGCCATAAGAGAATTTGGTGGTTAGGTTTTAGTTGAGCAGAAGACCAGACGAGACGATATATATGTTGTATATATATAGTATATTTTTACTTTTTTTTTGTTGTTGTATAGTTCCATGTATATATGTAGTATGAAAGATTTGAATTGACAATTATAATGCTCGGCATGGTCATAGGTATATATGTTGTATATTTTTCGTATATATAATGTTTATTGATTGTGTTGTTTTTGCACGGGCTGAGTCTGGGTGAAAGATTTGAATTGAAAATCATAAGAATCGGTATGATATACTTTTGTATATATACTATTTATTGATTGTGTTGTTCTTTCATAACATTTATAGAATATGTTTGTGGTATATATTCTATATATATGTAGTATATTTATCCGAAAATAATTATTCGGCTGATGGATATGACCAAAAATATCCAAAAGATGATACCAATCAAATTCTCTATTTTTTCGCAATCTAATCTATGTGAAACATGGTTTTGTTGCTTACCATCTGAGAGAAAATTCTTACCATGAAAGAGAAATTAGTTTAATTGTTGTCAGTTACGGAAATCAAGCAAAAGAAACTGATAATATACATGTTCCTAATTATTTGCTCAAGATATGGTAACAGTGCAATTTTTTTCTCTTACATCGTACACATGCAATTATTTATAAATCACAAATGCAAGAATGTAAATGACCCTTTTACTTTTGAGGAAATTACATCCTCCACTTAAATAATTTAAAAATATTACATAAATACATTCCCTATATAATTATTTACAAATTAACTAAATTTGTTATATTTATTTGCATATATACCTAAAAAACTGATTTCCTATTTACATGGTAAATTTCAATTCATATTTATACACGGTTACTTCCCATTTTCAATTCACAAGTAGGGCCCACCACCAATCCGTGCGTTCCAAAATTCCCCAAAGCCAATCGTCGCGATCCCCAATGGAGAGCTTGGCCACGGAACCCCACCACCGCCGCGACAACCTCGCTACCTACGACTCCGCCCACCCGATCTACGCCATGGCGATCTCCGCCGCCGACCCCCACCGCGTCGCCGTCGGCAGCTTCCTCGAGGAGCTCGGCAACCGCGTCAACGTCCTCACCTTCTCCGACGACCGCCCCGCCGTCGCCTCCATCTCCCTCTCTTCCCCCGCCCTCTCCTTCGACCACCCCTACCCTCCGACGAAGCTCCTCTTCCACCACTCCCCCTCCGCCCCCGCCAGCCTCCTTGTCTCCTCCAGCAAAGGTTGTCATATACCTATTAGATGAGCATTTGTTTTGAAATTAAATCAGTTGAGGGATTAAAGGAGTAATGATGGTGCCAAGGAATTTTATGTAGGAACATTACTGAAATATCCGAACTATTTCCATGCCAATTTTTTGGTTCTGGAAAGGGTGTGCTTGTTGCCGTGCTGAAAAATCTTTGTATGATAATCTCTTATAAGAGTATTGCTTAATGGTGTGAGGGTTACAGAGCCAAATTGGTGAGAACCTAACACTTGGACTTGATTCAATTTTTTAAGTATATGTATAGTATTTCTACAGTATATGTATAGTATATATTTATGACAATATGTTCAGCAATTTTTATTGCGTGTATAGGTAGGCAATATATGTAGTGTCTCTCGGACCTTCAGGTCATTACGGTGAAAAAGTGCGGTGGGAAAAGAGTTCACTTTTCACGTTGAAGATGAAACCGCAGTAGATGATTCGGAAGGAAAGTTTTGACAGTATATGTTGTGTATATAGACAGTATATTTGCAAGATCCAGATTATCGACGGTATATGTTGTGTATATAGACAGTATATTTGCAAGATCCAGATTATCGACGGTATATGTTGTGTATATAGGCAGTATATTTTTAGTATATGTTTTTGTAGATAGAATCACATATATGTTTAGTTTATAAAACATGTTAATGCAAGATTTAGGTTTCCCGTGTTCATTACAATTGTCTATTGTGGTTATAGTTAGTATATTTTTAGTATATATATTGTGTTTTTTTGTACAAGACGGATATCGAAACATTTTTCCGTATATGTTGTGGGTATAGTTAGTATATTTTTAGTATATATTGCGTTTTTTTTGTACATAACATGTAATAATTCGATTTATACTTGGTTTATAATCTATAACAATTTATATAACATATAAGTATATATATATGTATATATATTTATATAAAGAGTTTTCTATTTTTTATTTTCTTATTGAATATGCTATCACAATATAAATAATTTTATTAATTTTTAATTAGTATTAATAGATAATTTATCGGCTACTTACTCTCCAAATTATGGTAACAATAATCTCACATTAAAGCAAATAATATGCACTGATTTCGTAGGGGTGTAAATATTTTATCTTTAATAGTAAGTTTGCAATTATTTGTAAATCAAGTAGGATGTGTGTTCCCATTACTTTTAACCTTTCCATCCCTAACTCTTATTTTTTCAACTTCCAAACCATAAGCCCAATCCATGAGCCCAATGTATACATGCGACTGGCAAATGGCCCAAATTCATATTGACGTTCTTCACAATCTCTAAACCCTACACATTTCTCCTTATCATTTTCCATTATCCTCCCTTTTTCAACCTTACACTCCCAAAACCGACCTCAACACAACAACTATGCCGCCAAAGTTCGATCCCACTCAGGTCGTCGACGTTTTCGTCCGCGTCACCGGCGGAGAGGTCGGCGCCGCCAGCTCCCTCGCCCCTAAGATTGGTCCCCTCGGTCTCTCCCCAAAGAAGATCGGCGAGGACATCGCCAAGGAGACAGCCAAGGACTGGAAGGGCCTCCGCGTCACCGTCAAGCTTACCGTCCAGAACCGTCAGGCCAAGGTCACCGTCGTCCCCTCCGCCGCCGCTCTGGTCATCAAGGCACTCAAGGAGCCGGAGCGCGACCGTAAGAAGACGAAAAACATCAAGCACAACGGTAACATCTCCCTCGACGACGTAATCGAGATCGCTAAGGTCATGAGGCCGCGATCGATGGCCAAGGATCTTTCCGGCACAGTCAAGGAGATCCTCGGTACGTGCGTGTCGGTCGGGTGCACTGTGGACGGGAAGGATCCCAAGGATTTGCAGCAGGAGATCGCCGATGGGGATGTGGAGATTCCCCTGGATTGAGCGGTAGTTAAGTGTTAAATTTTAATTTGCCTTCCGACATTAATTTTGTTATTTATCGTTCTCTATTTACAAATGGCTTTGAGGAAGAACCTTGCACGAGGATTTTCTCGTTTTGTGGTGCGAGATTTACCTCTGAGATGAAATGTCTGTTAATGGTTAGTTAAGTACAGTGTATCTATCGCCTTGTGGTGGTAGAGTTTGGCGCACCTAATTACTCAAATCCATGTTTCTTGTGAATTGTGACTTGGGGTTTTAGCTTTTTGCAATAGAATGGTTGGATAATTGAAGGGTTTATGGTGTGAGAGAGATAAATACTTATTATCCTTTTGTGAGAATTCTTGCATGACAAGTTGCCCTTTGAGGCGTCTTCTCATTTCTTGAACTGGAGGCTTAAGTTGTCTGCAGCAAAAACATGTCTTAATTATTTGGCTGTTGATAGGGGTACCAAATAGAACGATTGTAGGTGCTTGATGCGTGTAGAACTGGGAGAACGAGTCAGGCTCTTTTGAGTAATGGGGAAGTTTGCCAAACTATGTCATCTTATGAAGGCAGCTAAACCCAAAGTGGTTTAGTAGTTTTTGTTTTGTTTTGTATTGTCATTTTCTAATCTTTCATTTAAGCATTTGAACCGTGGTGTCTTCTGAAGTTCCTATTTTTATTTTTCTGGTGAATCATTTTAGTATATGTGCTTGTACTTTGGCTATGCCTCATTTTTTATAAACAGTAAATGTGAGTTATACTGATTTTATTTATTTTTAGTTGAGGTTCGCATGTTCTATAAATTGATATGATCAATTCAGGCGTGTGCCATTGCAGTATGGTGGGGCAGACTTCTGCTAACCGCCATGATCGAATATGCTTGTACTCTGTATTTTCTCGACTTTGATCGAGTGCTGTTTGTAAACATAGTTGGGCTTTGGGGGTCTTTTACGTGGTATTATTTATTGAACAAATGGCAGTAACCGAGTGTAATATTGGAGGATGTCATGCCTCTAGCCTCAAGGCTGTAGGCAGCCCTCCTTTGTAAGTATGATACATGCCATATTGTTCTTGAATATTAGAGTAGCAATGGGTATAGATGGTGAATTTGCATGATGAAAATTTGTGTAGTTGAGGGGTAAAGCAGGACAAAAGGTCTTTTTGTTGGTAATGTCTTAATCCAGAAATGTGTTGTGGGTGGTATAAAGAAGTTTTCCTTCATTATGGATTTGTTTAGTATAAAATTTAACCGTTTCCTTGCAAACACTCAATAGCGCAGTAATTTGATGAAATTCTGGAAATCGTGCACACAAATGAAAATCGAACGGATTGAGTCGTGAGAATCCAAGGTTTGGTACCCCATTTGTGGGTTTTTGGACTTATGGTTGTACTTTGTTTCTTTGAGTTTGGAATAAATTTCATCGTTTCTGAGAAAAAAAAAAAAAAAAGGTCATAAAACTAGATAGAAAACATCATAAGCTAGCCATTGTATAGACATGTCCACGGATTCGAACCAAACCAGACCGTCGAATTGGCCTAGCCTGGCTTGTGATTAACGATTTTGGAAGCGGCCTGGACATTTCCACGAATAGCCTGGCCCGTGGTTAACGGTTTTGGAAAAGCCCTGGACTGTTGACCACAGTCCATGAATCGGCCCGCCGTTTGGTTTGAGCCGATTTTGGTTCGAGCTTTTAAAAAATAGCCGCCGATTGGGTGTGTCTTTTCAAATTTTAAAAACAATAAATTTTTTAAAAATATATACTTTTCAGGAATTTTAAAAACAATAATTTTTTTAAAAATATATACTTTTCAGGTTCTGGGCATGCGGTGTTGATAACAAGATGTTACCAAACTAATTAAAACACAAAAATTAAGCTAATTGTGCATATACATTGTTTTAAATAGGTCGGTACGTAGCTCGCTATAAAATGTTGAAATGACAAGCTTTTTTACGCTCTTTTAAACTATTTCATGCTATATTGCGTTATATTTCTGCAACGACATTTAAACAATAAAATATTTAAAAACATGTATTTTTTAGGGATTAGGTTCATATTTTCAAATTACAACTAAAAACTAAAAATTGTTATAATGATTTTAAATTAAAAAATTAAAATTATTATCAAACAGTCAAGTTCTATTATATCATTTTATTTTTCGGTATTTGATATTTATATTAAACAACTAGCATGCACAGCCGACCCACCGTAATTGTATAACATTTTATTCATTATCAATGTTTGTTTTAAAAAAATCATGGACTTTGTGTATATGAAAAACACACATACTAAAAGAAATTTGATCAAACAATCATGTATCTATTAAATAATAACATTGGGCTAACCTACTCTGCATGGTTAATGTTTGACCTTACCCATAGATATTAATGTTCAAATCGTACCTGTAGATTATACTAATATAGAAAAAGGACAAAAAAGTCCTCGAGCCTTCGATATCATAATAAAATCCAATAACTTGCAAAAGGAACATAAAGCTAAATCTTTGTTACACAAGGAATTGAAGATTAAATTATGTTCCTATAAAAACTTTAAAGTACACTTTATGATAAATAGAGCTGAAAAATAGAACTAATATGAAAAAAATTAACTGAATATTGTAAACTTTGTCTAACCCACATATTCCATATATAACACTAATTCTGTCACCAAATTGAAACTACTACACATAAGACTTTAAAGTAAGAATACATAAGAAAGAAAAATACCTAACTCAAAACATACAACCAGATACTTGAAATACATGGATTAAGAACCAGATTTCTGTTTGTGCAGAATTAGTGCTGGTCTATCAATTCCATTAGAATTCTTGACTGCTCCAGTTATATCATATCAGTCACTGCTATAACTTTTCCACCTAGTTCATGTTTGCAGCCCATGATCCAACATTCCAAACCCTTTAATAGCATGTGACAACGTTCAATGATGTAAAAGTTGTAATAGAGAGAAACACAACGAAATATAAGCTTAGTAAGTATCTGGACAAAAATTACTCAAGTAGGAGTAATACTTGGATGGCAAATGTTAGATCCTTTATCAATTTCCCATGGTCAGTGAGTAAGGCTTCTCTCAAATACAACTCCACGCCTAATTGCTGCTTCTCGTCCTAGTGATCCTCCTAGGTCCTATGCATCAAACACAAGCACACAACTTAAAAAGAGTAATAATGAGTTCTATTATTATTTTGCAAAGTTTATCTATCTTATTTTAGGTTTTACATACTGTTGGCTTTCCTATAACAAACTGCAGGTGAATTACCATGAAATTTTGAGCACTCGTCAAGAATCTAAGCCATTGTGTACAATATAGCTAAATATAGCCGATGACCTTTATAATTTAACTAAAACAAAAATCTAATATAAAAGTACAAAACAAAAACAAGCTTTATATTAATACTTTATATTAATAGTATAAACAAGCAAAGTAGAAAGAAACAAAACACAACAGGCAGATATGTGCAATGAAAAATATTCTAAAACGGTAGTATAATTTTGAAAACTTATACATTTTTCATTGTTTTTACCAACCTCAGTTTGCAAGCGGCAAAAGTATGGATGAAAGAGCGTGAACCAACAAAGTGAAGAAGGAATTAAAATATATCCTGAAAACAGTAAAGCAGCAAGCTAATTAAAACAGAACCCGGTAAATAAATTCCGTCTATAAAAAAAATTCAAATATATAAGGAGCGCTTTGAATAAATATGTACATACAATATATTTTTGTAAAATTATAGTTAACAGTCTGGTTATGGTTCTATACATAACAAAATTGATACAAATAAACAAAAAGTAAATGCAATAGCATTTTCTATACATTAAATAGTTTTTTAAAAACAATGCCATCCATATACCCAAACTATTTAGGTACCCTATTAACATTTAAGTAAAGTTTCTTAGCAGGCTACTTTCATTTACTCAAACACAACTGATTATATTCATAAAAGCTTACATAAATATTCGCCAATAAGAGCTACTTATTTGAATAAACCTAATCTCATGTATATCTTTCTTCTAAAGACATTGTGTAGTAGTCGTTTTTTGAAAAAAATTAAACACCAGTAATAAAAAAATCTATACACAAATCCCTCAGTTAATACCTGGTATTCTCCACCAGACCTCGGTACAATAGCAGAAACTTGGATATGGAGAAATAGTAACACTATTACTAAAAATTATGAACAAAACATATGCCATAACCTTTATGTCATTCTTCAAACGAGTTTAAATGTATTGCAAAATAGTAATCCAATAGTATTTATACCTCTACAGCAACAATAATGCATCTAAATAACAAAAATAAACATAAAAGGATGCACACAAAACATTGTTGTAAATGCCAGCGAATTGAAAATGAAAGCTTTTTTTTTTCCTTTCTTGTTATTGTTTAAGGTTTTGAAAGAAGAGAATTGAGAACTAAATAGTTAGAAAATTGAATTTAGAAAAGTAGTATTGAGATAAGTAAAAGTCATTCACAACGAAAACTTATTAAGTTAGTAAAAGCATGAAGGCTATTCGAAAGAGCAAATAAAAAAGAAATGCGTTCTACCAAAGTAAAGGTTGCAAGTCATATATATGTTTCGGCACATGTATAAATTCACAATTATCAGATGAATGATAAATAAAGGATAAAACGTCGAGTCAACATAAAAAAAGGAAACTGATGAGTAAGTATAACCAAAGAACCTATAGAAAGACACTAAGTAGTTATACAACAATTTTTTTTTTTAAATTAATGAATCAGAAACATTATTGTATTACCTGGTATTAAGCAGGAAAACTTTTTACGACGGTCTTTGCACAAACATAAACTAACAACACTTCCATTACCAAATATAAATAGGAAAACCCGTGTCAGAAAGATTACATTTTTTGCCCTTGCAGAAATTTTTATACAGCTATAACATTATTTGCCATCTGGCAGCTAACCAGACAAATTTTTATATTTTTTAACAAAAATGACGAATTGTGATTGACAGGTTGAACAAACAAACAAAATCAAAAGAACCAACATATGAAGAAAAAGTAACACATAAAATGAAAAATGTAGGAAACTACAATTTACATAGTTTAACTCAAGGACATTGGTTGTATATTTCCTAACATAACATACTTGGTGATACACATACACATAACATATGCAAACATAAACACCATGTATTTATCTCATAGACAACCAAAACAATAAATGAAAAAAAAAAACTAAATAATTATACTGTGAAATTTGAACATGAATCATAAGACAAATAGAACCCAATAGGAAAATATTCCCCTAAAAAACTAACAGTAGGCAACAAACAACAAAATTAGAAAGGTGCAACATATTTTTTGGTCGAAGAAAATTCAGAACTCGTATGTATACAAACATAAACACCGTGTACCTATCTCATATATCTAGGCAAGAAGAAATTTAAAAAATCTATATAATTAAACAGTCAACTTTCAACATGAATCATAAGGAAAAAATACCAACAAAATATTATCTAAAAAAGAAGCAGTGTTCATTAAACAACAAAATAACAAAGGTGCAACAAATTTTTAATTATGTGTGCAGAAAATTTTAGAACTATCCTAACCAAAATAGATTAATTGAAAAATAAAAAAGGGACAGAAATCTTACAGCTCTAGCAAAGCAAGATGAACAATGAATAATGTGGATGAAAATGGTGATTTTAGTGGTTTTTATCCTTTGAACAAATATTATAATACCCAAAAAATAACATACAAAATATTGTGGTGTAAAAAAATATACAAAATACTACTACATGATAATTGTTCACTGAAACATCAAATCAACTTTTATCTAGATGTAAATCCACGGCCAAGAATGAAGCAGAAGTAAATTTTTTTTAGAAAAGGCTGTAATGCTGGTAAAATAGGTTCCTACTTTCTAGGGTTAAAATTAAATTAACAAAATAATTATAATGGGTCATTCCTCTGCCCAATTGTATTGTTTAATCTAAGCCCAAAGAAATAGCTAACCCAAATGAAGAAACATATTGCAACACCTAAAATAATTGATTTCTATTAACATGAATTACCTGTATTATTGCAAATTGGAATGATAAATGAAGACGACAATGGCGAAACAACGCAATCGGAAATATTAGAACTTAAATTAAATATGAATTTGAAATAAATTAGGACAAATAATTTATTTTGAAAAAAATGATTGCCTTCGAAGAAGAATTATTGTCCCTCAAGCAAATAAATCAAAATATTGAATAAAGGGCCCGGATTTCACATTCATAGTCCGATGAAGGATTCGCCCGCTGCCGGACTCCACACTTTCGATCAGCTCTTTCAGCTCTCCAATCATCACCTTCTCAGCCTCCTCGGCCTTTTCATCGTCATCATCAACACTGCGTTTCTTCTTATCCTCGATCATAATTTACCTTTTGCCCGCGCCAAGCCTCTTGAAGTAATCCCGTATATGTATTCTAGTGTGTACCCGTTCTCCTCATCAAACAACATGATATGCCCGTGTCACTCCCAAACCGGATAATCAGAACTGATCTCCTCTTGAAACCCCTCGCAGATGTGGTGCTCGTCGATCGTTACCGCCTGGCAGAAATTAAGTTTCAGCTTCTCGATCTCGCTAGAGAGGATAGTGAGGACGATCTCCTTCTCGAGCCGGAATTCTTTTCTGGCGAGCTGGGTTTTCGAGAGGTCGCCATCAGAATCGGTGTCTGAGCCGGATTCAGAGAGGTTGAGGAGAATAATGGATAGGAGGAGGTCTTCGAGGGACTTCCCGGTGGCGAAGAGCAAGGGGGACCTTAGGCTGGGTGGGCGGAGCTGGAGGCGTGACATGAGGAATGCCGGAAATAAGAGGAAATAAGAGGAAATCAATCAAAAAAATATATAAAATATAAAATAATAGAAAAAATACATGTTGTATAACTATTTCAACTCTTTAAAATATATTAGTGTATTTTTATAGATATCTAAAAAGATTTAAATAATTCATTTACGAAATTGAAAAGATATAATATGCAAGTGGCTATATATGTGTCCAATTTATTTTTGTAAAACTATAGTATTTTTCTAATTTAAACTATATAAAAAAGTTATTGTTTATATTAATTATATGATTAAATAATATATAAAGCTAAATAAGCAAAAAATCTTGTTTACACGCATATAAGATAAGAATCTTATTTATTTTGGAGTTGAAGGATTTACACGGTATATAAGAATCTTATTTATTTTGGAGTTGGAGTGGATCGGATTAAGCAAAAATCTTATTTATTAAGTATTTTATTTTAAACAATTAGGAAATATATCCGAATCAAAATCCGAAGCATGTAATGTTGCCAAGCAAGCTTCCGAAGTGTGCGAGGCAACCATTTAGGCTCAGCACACTTTGAAACTATATTAACAGGGGTTAAGAGAATAGATAAATAATGTACATACTTAAAATTAAACTAATTAAAATATACATACTGAAAATTAAACTATGCCTTACCTTATTATATTTTAGTTGTCTGTTATTACTTTTTGGTATATTCACTTTATTATTCAAATATTCATGTTAAGATATTTAGATAAAACATTTGAGAGAAATAATTCTTAAATGTTATTTTTGAATCCATTCAATATTAATGATAAGTTTTGGAATCAACCATTCAGTTTTATTATATATATACATCTATATATATAGTACACATACATATTTCTATAAAAATAATTTTATACACCCAAATAGCTTACGACGCTATTTACGCTACGCAATACAAAGACTAAAACGCGACGCATTATGCTATACGCGTTTTAAAACACTGTGATTATATTAATAGACTGCCTTAGAAAAGAAAGATCAACAATAAGTAGTAATTGAAGGATACAATTATTACAGAATTTATACATGAATAAAGTTGATATGCAATGATTGTCGTTTGCCAGCTCAGGGCGTGAGAGCTTGACACGTGTTTGTGCGCAAGTCACAACTTTTGATGATAGGACCAGTTGAGCGGTTACTTTGCCAGTCACAACTTTTGATGATAGGACCAGTTGAGCGGTTACTTTGCCAGTTTTCGTTCAGATTAGGCTAAGAGATCAGAGGTTGGGATCCAATTAACAGATCGACACTTAGGCCAGAATAACAGATCGGCAGAGAACTCATGGGGTTCTTGGATTCTTGTGAAGGACCTTGGTCTTGAGTTGGCGTAAGCCCAATAGGGACGTTGGCATGGTAGTCTAATCTGGAAAATGGGTTAGTAAAAAATAGATGTATCATATGAAGCCCCCCAGGTTTTTGAGTTACGTGGAGATCGCAAGATCACTAAGTACCTGAAAAACTATTTGTCGATTTCTCCTAAATTCAAATGGCGTCTACGTGTGAGATCGCCTAAAACTATGTGTCGTAAATTCACTATGTACCTGGGAAACATTTTAAATTTAAATTCAAAGACATAGTTTTTGTTACGATGTTTAAATTCAATATGCTGCTCGAGCCTTGCCGCAGGTAATTTTACACTAATTCCTTTTTCGTTGATCCTCCTAACTCATTTTTTTTTAAATACTCCTTTCCCTTTGCTAGACTCTTGTCTTTGTGGTTCCTATCCTCGACGCTGCTCTGGGTGCATGGGCCAACCCCTCTCCGACCTAAAGAAAGAGGTCGAACAGTTGCGTGAGTAGAATAACCGTTGGTCGATATGAACCATGAGCTGACCAAACAGCTAAAAAAGGACTAAGAGCGTCACCACGACGAGTTGGTAGCCAAGGATACTGAGCTCGAATGTGAGATCTCCCGGCGCTGAGAGGATATAAAGAATGTTGGGATCACCGCTGTCGACTGGGCCCGTCAACTGATGTTCACGGCGAGCCTCGGCCAGCGGTTCTTGAAGGCATACCACGAGCAAGTCGTCGCAGACTATAATCAGTACAACGTTCCTGAAATAAGCTCTCCTCTCACCATGGCCTATTACAAGACCAGCTTGGATGAGGCCGAAAAATAGATCGATGGTGCCATTGATTGAAAATCCATTTATGATGCTCTGTCGGAGGTCCCTGAGGGCTTCGAAAGGGATCCTACTCTTCCTACCGACCATGCCTGGTGGACGGGGACTTTAGCTCGAACCCTCACTCGATCCTCTTCATTGGGGAAAGTGTTCGACCTCCCTCAGCCCAACGTTACTCCTGTTGTTCGACTATTCGATATTACAGGGGCCGAAGGCAAGACGAGTTCTCCAAACCAAGTGGACGAACTTAATCCCTTGGACGTCCCTGATCCAATGCTCGCTGCCAACTTGACCACCGCTGAATAGGCCCCTGAAATGCCAAAGTAGACTTGCAATTCCATGTACTTTTATTTTATTTACCTTTTGTTGTAATCCACTATGTTTTCTTTTGAACGAAGTGTTTCTGTTTTCTTTGTGCTGTGATTTTCGACCATTAAGTATTACTTACCTTGAGTTTGAAAATACTTTAAGAGTGCCATGTAAACCATTGAGGTCCTATAACCATAAAGCGTATCCGACTTAACTGAAGAAACGACCACTTTGATTGACCATGATTCAATAATAATTATTAGAATTTATGCCAAGTAAACACCCGACTTTAGTTGACCCGCCACTAGGGTTTACCCTAATCAAACGGGTAAATTTTACACAATGTTACCTTTTTAATCGACCCCCCTCTGAGGTCTTCCCGTTTTGCCTATGATAATTAGACATTTAGGTTAAAACTTGAGTCGATGATTCGACCTATCGCTGAGGTACTCTTACTTGATTGCACCATTGTAGCAACTACAATTATGGTCTTCCCTTTAGTTTTTCGAGAATGATGTGTTGACGTGCACTCCTTCTCCTATTCAAGGTCGATCTCTTACTGGTGTTCGGAGTCGGCCTTGGTTTGGCATATCTCCGCTCGATCACAATCCCACTCGGGGGTTGCTTAAACAAGCTACTACGCTGCTTGAAAGCCTTGATCATGATGGGTTTTGCCTTCAACCCTTGCCCAACACCTCTCTAGGGTCGTTCAAACAAGCGACCACCCAGCTCGAAAGCCTTAGGGCTCACTTGTTTACAAAATAATTCGTCAGAGTTAATTATAAAAAAAAGTAGTATGGTTAGTTGTTAGTGGGATTTTAAAAAATGTATTAAAATAATATTAAAAATAAAATGATTAAAATTAATTTGATTTTAAAGTAGGAGATAAATGATTAGAAATGATAGGTAGTTAAATTATGTGAGTTAAAGTTGAGTAAGACTTTGAGTATGGATTAAATGTGAGTGAAATAATTTATAAACAAGCATGCCCTTAGTCATGGTGAATTTTGCCTTCAACACTTGCCCAACCCACTGGGGTCATTTAAACAAGTGAACACCCAGCTTCAAAGCCTTAGCCATGGTGGATTTTTCCTTGAACACTTGCCCAATCCCCCTCTAGGGTCATTCAAACAAGCAACCACCCAACTCGAAAGCCTTAATTATGGTGCATTTTGCATTGAACACTTGCCTAACCCCCCTCTGGGGGATCGTTCAAACAAACGACCACCCAACTCGAAAACTTTAGTCATGGTGGATTTTTCCTTGAACACTTGCCCAATCCTCATATGGGGTCGTTCAAACAAGTGACCACCTAGCTCAAAAGCCTTAGTCATGGTGGATTTTGCCTTGAACACTTGTCCAACCTCCCTCTGATGTCGTTCAAACAAGTGACTACGTAGCTTGAAAGCCTTGATCATGGTGGATTTTGTCTTGAACACTTGTGCAACCCTCCTCTGGGTCGTTCAAACAAGTGACCACCTAGCTTGAAAGCCTTAGTCAACGTGGAAAATGCCTTGAACACTTGCCTAACCCCTCTCTGGGTTCGTTCAAACAAGTGACCACCCAGCTTGAAAGCCTTAGTCATGGTGGATTTTGCCTTGAACACTTGCCCAACCCCCTCTGGGGTCGTTCCAATAAACGATCACCCAGCTCGAAAGTCTTGATATTTTTCCTTCGACCTCGCACTCGGACCGACCACCCAACTTGGAAGCCTTGATCATGGTGAATATTATGAAAGCCAAATAGCGACCTGCCACTGAGGTCACACACAAGCGTACCAAACATAATAACACAATAACATAGGATAGCATCACATGTTTTCATTAATTTCCATAACTAAAATGAATTACATTGATCCAAAAGAAAAATTTTCACGCATAATATCATTTCAAGATAGCAACATTCCATGAACTGTGTAGTGATATGCCTTCTGAGTCTTTCAACGAGTATGAACCTCCGTCGTGGACCTTATTGACCAAATATGGTCCTTCCCAGTTCGGCTCCAGTTTGCCAACATGTTTCAAAACATCGATCATTTCCCATACCAAGTCGCCGACCTAGAACCTTCGCACCTTGACTCTCCTATCATGGGCTACCCTCATTCTCTGTTTGCATGTCGTTATCCTGGTCGATGCTTTTTTCTTGCAGCTCGTCAATCATATCTAGTGTTGCTCGTACTAACTCTTCATTATGTTCTTGGTTGTATGTGATCGATCTATGGGTGTATAGCTAGATTTCAACTAGTATCAGGGCCTCTATGCCGTATTCCAAGTTAAATATGGTTTCACATGTTATCGGCCTCGGGATGGTCCGGTACGCCCACAAAATAGAAGTGAGTTCATTGACCCATTATCCTGAGACCTTCTTCAATCTGGTCTTCAGGCCAGTTAATATGATCCGGTTTGTCACTTCGACCAGCCCATTAGCCTGAGGGCGTGCCGCCAATGCAAAATGTTGTTCAATCTTCATGTCTTCACACCACACCCTAATTTTTTTTGCCATTAAATTGGGTTCTGTTTTCTGAGATCAGCACCTTAGGTATACCAAATCTACAATAAATATTGTTTGTCCCATTTTTGTTGCGTTTTCCTTGTTATTTTTCTTTTCTTTTTCTCCCATATAAGGTATTTTCGTTAGTTTTTAGTTCGTTTTGTAGGTTATTGCGTGTTTCCTCTATTTGGAGTCTTTCTTTATTTTTCGGTCGTTTTTCGGTTTTCTCTTCTTTTGTATTCGTTTGTGGTGTGCAGGTCAGGTGCCTCGTCTATTGTAAATTGAAGGATAAAAATATTTTGAGCGAGCTTAATTTGTAGAGCGTTTCGTTGGCGACACACAAAAAAAGCGGAATCGAATTTCGATACCAGACGAGCCCGAACGACTCCAAAATGTGATGTAGTGTGAGCTGTCCAGGCCCCACGCGCCCGCCGCGCCGCGCCATGCACCACGACAGCAACTCACGCCGCGGCAGACCGCCTCCTCGCGCCGCGGCCACATATCCACGCCCTGCCTCGCGCCTTGATGCATTGTGACTATAAATACGTGTACGAGACTTGACAATTGGAGACGTCTCTCGTCTGGGTAAAAACCCTAGGTCCCGAGAAAACACCAAAACTCCTCTCTACCTCTTCTTTTCCTCTCATCTTCTTCTTCATTTTTTTCTTTCTTTCTTCACCCTTATTTTCCATTTTTCTTCTTCTTCTTCTTCTTCTTTGCATTTTGGATTCAAGCTTTGTATGAAGGTTCAACACTTGGATTGAATAAATTGTAAGAATTTCTTTTCTCTTTGAATTAATTCATGAAAATGGTTGATTTAGGAGATATGATTATGTGTGTTGAATTCGATATACGTAGCTAAATCCGATTGCTAGGGATAGGGGATGATTGTTCATGTTTCACGTGTATTTGTCGGGCCTAAATTGTTCATGCTTATGTGAGTTAATCTGATTAGGAATTGATGTAATCTTGCTTGCTTGATTGATATAATCGTAGAGTGACACTTCGATCTTGCGATTGGAAACAATTGAATATTGATATGTCGAGTTAGGCTTTATGCTATATGATTAGTTGATTAAACACCTTATAATTTAATTAGCGACTTTTAGAACCGAAAGGGGAGAAGTCGTAGACCTAGGCTTGCATGAGATAGATAATTTCGTAACTGAATAATCTATGGTTGAGATTGAAATACGTGCTTGTCAATGACCCGTTCCTTATTACGAAAAGTTATTAGGATTGGGATAATTGGCCTGTGTTGTATGCTCGAGCTTGTTCGTCTATGTTCAATCCCTTGTTACGAAGAGTTATTGGGAGCGAACCTCTAGATGTTCAAGCGAGAGTGTCAATCTCGAACCGAACAATTGACTGCCCGGCTTTGCTAGAACTTGAATTAATTATCCCCGACTCCCTAGCTTCTTCATCTTTGTTAGTTTATATTTTTTGTAGATTATTGCTTTTATTATTTCTTAGTTGATAATTATTCAATCTCCCTTATCTGATTAAAGTGTTTAAGATTTATTTTCTTTTCGTGTGTAATCGACACCAAAGCTAGGTTTCGAACCGCCTTCCTCGAGAGATCGACCCGAGAAACGAATCATTGATTCGGTACTCGGTAAAATATAACAATTTGTACACAACAAATATTGTTAATATAAAATTTTCACCACTTTATCCTTTGTTATTTTGGCCAATGGTTCGGCCTCAACTCACTTAGTGAACTAGTCCATGGATACAATCAATAATTTATTTTTACTAGAGCCCTGCGGCATAGTCCCCACCAGATCGATGCCCCACTGGTCCGTGTCTCGGTTGACTGGTGGATGACGGGCCCGTGCTTGTGGCACTACAAACACTTATTTACCATGGTCACCACATCTGCTCTCATTGTTGGCCAAAAGTAATCTGCTCGAATAACCTTTGCCACTAATGCATTTGCCTTGCTATGGTCACTCCAACACCCTTCGTGTATTTCCTTTAGCACGTATCGGCCTTCCTCGTTGGTTACACATCTCAAATGTGGCCCTGAATACAACCTCATGTAAAGGATTCCTCCTTGCTCGAAAAACCTTTTAATACCCTTCAAACTTTCCTCCTTCAATTCCTTCCAGATAAGTGCCCTCCAATCTTCGACCTCCTGAATCTTGGCTACCTCGACTGCACTATTCTCCATATGTAAGAGTGTAACGTACCTGCTCTTGCTATCAACTAGGTTTTGGGCTATTTTGGACAATAAATTGGGTCGACCATTCTCACCCCTTAGGATTTAGATCAGCTCGAAAAATCTAAACTCACCTTGTAACCTCCCCATCTCTTTCACATACTTCTGTATCGTCTCCTCTTTTACCTCGAAACCTTACTAAAATTGGCCCACGACCAATTGAAAATCCTAGTGCACCTAGAGTTTTCGAGCTCCTCCAGCTATGGCCAACTGCAAACCCTTCACCAACGCTTCACATTCTGCTTCATTATTGGACACTCGAAACCCCAATTTGGTAGCAAACTCCAAACTACCTCCCTTTATCAATGTAATGCCTAACCTTGATCCTCCTTTTGACACCGAACCATCAACATACAACTGCCACATTTCTTTAGATTCAACCTCCTTTTTAGTTCCTTCTTGAATAAAATATGTTAACACCTAGGCCTTTATCGTCCTCTGAGGCTCATAAGAGATATAATATTCGCTTAGCTCCACTGGCCACTTCACCAATCGACCCAAAATTGAAGGCCAGTCTAGCGTCTTCTCTAGTGCCATATTTGTCCGCACCTTCACTTTATGAGTCAAGAAATACGTCCTCAACTTTCTCATCGTAACGGCCACGACCAACACCCCTTTTTCGATCTCCGAGTACCTCAACTCAGCTCCTTGCATTACTCTCTAACATAGTAAATCGGGTACTGTGCGACTCCCTCTTCTCTGAGTAAGACCAAGCTCACTACAACTTCTCCGATCGAAACATATAAGACCAGATCTTCTCCTTGAACCGGTTTAGTCAACAGCGGCAAGTTGGTCAATACTACCTGCAACTCCTCAAATGCCCATTGTGCTTTCTCGGTCGATTGGAATTTCGAGCTCTTTTTTAAAGTTCTAAACAAAGGACTGCTTCGTTCGGCCACCTTCGAGATGAACCTACTCAACTCTGCAATTCGACCTACCAAATCTGCACCTCATTGACTTTCTTTGGGGATTGTGTCTCCGACACTGCTTGCACCTTCTCGGGATTCACCTTGATCTCCTTTTTGGTCACCATATACCCCAAGAACTTATTCGATTTCACCTAAAATAAGCACTTGGTAGGGTTAAGCTTCATACCATACTTCCTCAAGGTAGTGAATTTTTCCCTCAAATCTGTTATATGGTCATTCTCCTCCTTTCTTTTCATCAGCATATCATCGACATAGTCCTCCATGTTCTGACCCAACTGCTCCCTGAAAATCTTAACGACCAGTCTTTGATACGTTGCCCTCGCATTCTTCAAAACAAAGGGCATGACCACGTAGCAGTACGCCCCCTACTCGTCACAAAACTAACCCTCTTTCGATCCTCCTTGGCCAACAGTATTTGATGATAACCCTAAGATGCATCCTTCAAGTTGAGAGCTCACATCCCGCCGTGGAATCGACCAACTGGCCAATCCTTGGCAGCGGATATAAGCCTTTTGGGAACACCTTATTCAAATCCCTAAAGTTTATGGACATTCTTCACTTTCTTTCCGACTTAGACCATCACAGTATTCGACAACCACTCGCAGAATTGTATCTCAACTAAATGTCCCGTCCTGAGTAGCTTATCGACCACCTGCTCTCTTATATTGTCCATTTTAGCTCCATGGTGCCTCTGCTTTTGGCGCACAGGTCGACCACTAACATCAATATTTAACCTGTGCTTGATGTTGCTCGCATTGATTCCTGTGAGCTCCTCCGATGTATAGGCAAAGATGTCAGCAAACTCCCTTATCAACCTTATCTGATCTCAACGGTTCCTCCAAGTCTTTCCAAATCCTGAATTTCCAGTCCCCACAACCCTCGATCATCTATACCTCCTCGATCTCTCCCCCCATCTGAATATCCACTTTTTGTTTTCGTTTGTCCAGCCTAGACTGCTCTTCATTCATTCAGGAACCACTTGGTCTATCTGCGATCTGTATTTCTCTTGTTCACACCAACCGTTGTTTGGTAGCACGACCTGGATGTCAGTTAGTCACTAAAAACCTTACCCACACTCTCGCTGAAAGGGTACTTTATCGTTTTATGATAAGTCGAAACCACTGCTTGGAAAGCATTCAAACTAGTTCTTCTCAAGTTGATTTTATACGAGGACTGCACCAACCACCACAAATCTGACCATCTTCACCTTTCTAGTCTCACCTGACCCAAGAGATACTGGTAGGGTGATCTCTCCCATGGGAACAACCTCGCTCCCATTGAAACCGTACAAAGATGTTACGACCTATTTTAACTCCAGATTCATCTAGTTGTTTGAAACAGTCATAGAACATCACATCTACGGAGCTGTCCGTGTCGATAAAGACTCGCTTCATAACCTCGACCGTTATGATTAGGGCATCATTATAGGGCACGTGAATCCCTTTGACATCTTCAGCTTGAAAGCTGATTACAGGCATTTGAGTTGTAATTGCCACTTCTTTCCTTTTTCTCTTTGCCGCCCTGGCATGCTCCTATCTGGCATTATTAAAATCTCCATCTGTCGGCCCACCAGAAATCATGTAAATAGAACCCCTCTTGACTAGGACCACATCCACTTGGCCTTCTCGACCTCCTCCATCTCACCTCCGTTTGTTTCCTTTACCATGTCGATCGCCTCGATCCTCCCGTCCTTCTCCATCCCCATCCTCATCCTTGTCACTTTTCTCCACCAACTCCTCTCGACATCTCATTTTCTCCTTCTTCTTAACCCTGTCACGATATAAAGATTCTTCCAAATGGCCTGCTCGAATCAGTCGCTTTTTGTCCTTTAGGTACATACAATTCTCCTTTGTGTGGCCATAGTCTTTGTGAGACCTACAATATCGACCTTGTAGGTATTTGAAGGTTGGCATTAAATCAACACTCCAGTGAAGCTGGAACCTACATTGCATACTGGAGCTGTCCGAATGTAAAATGGAAGTTTGGTTATCCTATTTAAATTTATTCCCTTAAATTTATTTATTTTGAACTTATTACTATATTTATCATATTGATAGGAAATCAAGAAGGAATCTATAATATATCTTTTCCATGTATAGGAGTCAAACGCATTGAAGAATCTATATGGCGTCAGAATATTACGAGAAGAACTTACCATATTGAAGATGTCATGCAAGTGAGATAAGAAATCATGAGGAGCATACGCGACAATTGTGGAGATTGACGATGGCAAGAAAACTTACCATTTACGTGAAGATATAAAAGACTCTTGAACAGTAAAGAACGAGACACTTTTTAGACAAGAGATTGATTTTATTTAGTGAGGAGTGTTCTCTAAAAGAGTCTACGGTTTTTGATTTTATTTTTATGATTGTGGAGTCGAGAGCCCATTCTCGATCTCATTGAGCTTGAAAACTTATTCACTTTGAACTATTTGTATAAGTGTTCGGGAGGAACACTTAGAACAACTCGAGGGATTTGAGTTGTAAAATCCACAAGAGATTTGTGGTTGGAAAAGTAGTGTAGTGAATGATTACAAAATAGGTAGTGAAGAGGGAGTCTTCACTGTTAATATGAATTGTAATGGGTCAAACATTCACTTATTTGAAATAGTTCCGGAGGGGAAGTGGGATTCTCCCCTGAAGGTTCATGTTGTGTATGACTCTGCTTCCGCAATTGAGTGAACTTCATATGAGTTTATTGTATAAAATACATAGCGCTATTTTGTTTTATCTCTCTATAAATGTCAGACCTAATTTAGGTTGGGTTGGTCCCTCTCTCTGTGACTTTGGCCAAGTAACATCTCGGTCAATAATCTTCCACTCAATCACCTCGAGTACCTCTTCCATTCGAGTCTTCAAGGGTGTGTACTTTTCATATCTCTGACCATGCAGAAGTGGCCTATCCTTCCATCGGTCCCATCATCGGCCTCTCTGTAATATGCCTTGCTTATCACACCTGGGCGAGTGAGGCCTTTTTCTTCTTAGGCTCAAGTCGAGCCTACTGTTCCAACTTGGCAAATTCCTCTTCCATATCCTCCATGCTAACATACTTTTTGTAGCGTTGCAAGAACTCATCATAAGTACGGGTGGTGTCTTAGCAAAAGAGCGTAGACAAGAACCAATTCGTAAACCACCAACCTTTACCTCACATAAGGTCGATGGAATTTCCATGCACGCCTGGTTGTATCGAGCAACATATTTCCTCAGTAATTCCTCGTCCTCCCATCTCATAGCCATCAACGTCAGGTAAGTTTTCTCTTGAGCAATAGCATTAGCATACTAGTTCAGGAACATGCTCGAAAAATCCTCAAAATCCTTCACCGACCCTGGAGGAAGCTAGTGAAACCAATCCAACGCCCCTCCCTTCATGGTCGATAGAAACGCCCTGCAGCTCACGGGATTTTAATATCCATGCAACACAATCGTATTTTCAAATGATCTTACGTGCCTTGATGGATCGGTCGACCCGTCATCAAGCTAGTCTCTTGAAAGTTCTTCGGCAATGCTGCCTCCAAAATCTCCCTCGAGAAGAGATATCCTCGAGCTCGACTCGCAGTCTTGACATCAACCTTTGCTTGTAATTGACACAACTGCTCCGCCATTCATTTCAAGGTTATCCCTCTGAACTCCTTCCCCTTTGTAGCTCGACTCATCTACCTCCGTTTCCTGCTAGCGTTCTCCTACCATAGTGGTTGGCATCGTGTTGGCCTGAGAAGTTTGATAGGTAGGTTGCTGCACAGCTCCTGTCGCCACGAAATTAGCAATCATCCTATCAAGGTCCTCCCTTGATAACGTGACCAGCTGGTGTCTAGCTTGCTCTATCTCCACCCTTGGTGGCCCAATCGCTTGGACCAAAGCTCCCCCTGGTTGTGCGTTGGCTGGATCTACCACCTCTTGGGTTTGAACACCTGCTCCTTGGGATGCTCGAGCCTCATGATCCTGGATCGAGCCTGCAACGGCTACATGGAGTGTCGACGAACTCCCTATGCCCGTAGGACAAGGCATCAGAGTCGCCGGTGGTCTGAGAAGGTCCGTAGAAGCCCGGAGAAGGGCCAGCTCCAAACGGACGCGTGGTGGTCCACGCATCATCGAACGTCGGCTCTAAATTCTTCCTTGGGATTTCGCCCGCCATGGCTATGGTGAACACAAGCTTTTCGAACAACAATCCCACAGACGACACGAAAATGGTACGCAAAAGGCCTGGACCGGCTGGAATCGACCTCGCCTGGAGTTTCCTTTCTGGTAGATCGGCTTCGGACCTGCAAAAACTCTCACATTGGAGGGGTTTTCCTGTGAAGAGCCTCCGATGCTTAAATGAGTATGTGTACAAGATAAAGTGCAGAAGAATATTTGTAGAATACTGAATGTAATGGCTGAAATTGCACATCCCACCACTATTTATAGAGGCGGGTTACCTGCTTCTAGAAGCCTGCCCAGATTTGGTGATCTGGCTTCCCAAGCTGCCCAATAGTATAATTTTCTCTTCTCACTTTGTTAGAGACGGTTACAGGGTATGGACCAATCAAATGATGCCACGCGTCTTGCCCCCATGTGTATCTTTAATTATAACAAGATTCCTTTTTATCTTTTAATCCTTCGTATTAGATTGCCTAATGTACGACTAACTCGATGTCCACTGAGGTAGAATACTGACTGTTCTGAGCCCTATGGCTGTACTTTCTGGTCGATCATCCGACTGATCGTGCTACAGGTCGAGTTTCTACCAAGCCATCCAAGGGCCCTAGTTCGACATGTTATGTTGCCTTGTATCTTCATGTTGTCTTCCATGTCGAAGGCTCTTAGTTCTACGCTGGTGATGTTCAACCACACTATACCCTAATGCGGTTCTGCTCGACCAAACGGTTCGCTCGGTCTAGTCGACCGGTGTTAGTGTTATACACTGAAAGCTTGGCTTTGCATGTTATTACACAGTTACCCTTTATGAATGAGAATTATGTTAGATTAAACAAGTTCTACGTTCTGTTGTTCTGCACTTAGATAGGGTGGGTCGTCATCGGGCGAACCGAAGATCACTCTATCAGTCACTTGCGAACAAGAATAGTTGTTCACAACCTAGATGGACATGAACACCCCATCCGAATGGTTATAGTGTCAACTGTACAGTTTGTCTTGACTGATTAGTTGCACTAGTACATTTATGTATTGAACAGGATCCCAGAGAGGAGAAGTTCATTTTATATTGATCGTCATAAATGAACTAGGCCTCGGTTAATTACTGCGTTCTCTTAACCCGTAAGATATTAAACAGGAAAATATATATAATATATATTAGTTTTATTCATATGGGTGAGGTTCAGTTCGCTGAATTAATATTCCTACTGTTTTGGGTAATATTATTACATATAGGATGTGCTGTTAGGATATTTACGGTCACCATGTGCGTTAGTTTGATGATGTCCCCAGAGTGAGTTCATGAAGGATTGTTATGCTAAATGATGTCCCCAGAGTGAGTTCATGAAGGATTGTTATGCTAAACCCTGCAGGTGAATTAAGTTCCAGCATAATAAGAATGTGATGGACGAGCGCTAGCTTCGGTGAAATAATAATAAATTAATTAATTCTTGATTGTCAGTAATCGAATTAATTAATGGACATTATATCTTAAACGTGGGGAGGTAAATCGAGTAATTATTATTGGAGTCTCAAATGTAATTTGGGCTAGGAAAAGGGAGTGCAATAATATAATGTTGGTGGCCCATTAATATTATTTAATTAATTAGAGGAGTGGACTTGGTCCACAGTTAGTCTAATTAATTAAGGAGCCCTTTTCCTAATCTCCTAAGGGTCCCTACTGTAGCTCTATATATACATCATTAATGTAACGCCCCATTTTATTTTAAAGGATTTACCGAATTTATTTAATGAAAATCAGAGTTTTTTTTTTTTTAAATCCAAGTTAAAACATTTATCGAGAAACGGGCGCTACTCATTAACAACAGCAAACAAACACATCCAATCAAATCAATTCAATGAACCTACACATGCTCGAGCTATCAAAAAGACAATCTCAATAATCATAATTTCAAAACCATTCCCAAACGACTAGCATGAAAGCAAGGTTCAAAGGAAATTCACCATAGTTCGAAAATGACGAAACAAATAATCCAAAGTGCAATAACAAATAAATAAATATCAAGTTTCAGTTCAACAAATCATAAACAGGCGGAAGCATAATATATCATCAAACAGTGACCACCATCTCGCTCGTCCTACGCCACCGCCTCCAGCTTGTCTCAACCTAAAACAAAGGAAGAGAGAAAACAACAAAGAAAATAATGGGGGTGACCAACCAACTAGCTCACCATTATCGCACGATTATTCCGTATAATTATTTTTCAAACAAGTAATCGCAGTGTACAATATCAATACCGGTATGCATAGAATTCATAGCCTAAACCCCTACCCGGCCCAATCGCAAACCTCCTATGTACATACAACAACCTTCCGGATACGACGGCATGGCTGTAACTGAAAACCTTCCCACCCCCGGATACAACGGTACATGGGATCCTTTCCAGAAGACAGTGAAGTTGAATTGCCCCTCCGCTCTACACGGATTCGAGTAAATCAGACAATTCCCTCCGCTCTACACGGATTCGGGCGTCCACCTCCCGGATACAACGGGCAGGCGACTTCCACTGCTTTCGCATTCATCAAAGGCACTATCGTTCGGGACACTTAGACTAGAGTTCTCATGCATACAAAAATTTTCAAAAGAAATATTACACGAAATAATAAATGCGATAATTATGGAATACATCATAAATGTACACACCTGATAGCAGCAACAGTTCACAAAATCACAAATCCAGAAACGAGGCGAGGTCAACACCTCTTAAACACCTACATTATGACAAGATCGTACAATCAGAATCTATCTCGACTTAAATCAGAAATCACAAGACAGACCTAGTCGAACTCGTTTCGACTAAGTAGTTCGTGAAGTCCTGTGGATGTGGAACCCTAAGACTCGGCACTAAACTCAACCAAACCACTTAAGGGAGTTCATAAAAATCCATCTAAGGTTTGACCAAGTCAAACTCACATAAAAACCAAACAGCAAGTCGATTTCCAAATTTCATATAAAAATCATGTTCGAAAAGAGAAATCATTTAATCGCATGAAAATAGAAGGTCAAGCTACCCTACGAATTAAGCTCTAAAAATTTACACAAAATTTCATCTTCCAGAAACATGAAAAATCACAAAGTTTCAGCTTTAAACTCAAGATACCCTATTTTATAAAATTCGAACAACATATCAGCAAAATGGGCACATTAATTCAAACTCAGACTTAATGAATGAATCTGATCTTGAACATTTTACACAATAACATACAGTATGCCAAAGTCCATTTGTAAAAATCTCAGCCTTAAATGATAACTGCTGCTATTTTTAAAAATTCAAACGAGCAACAGCAGTTTATCGAATTTAACCCCAAACTTAATCAACACGGACTCTAAAAATTCCCATATTTTACAAACATGATCAAACACCTAAAATATGACTCTCAGTAAAATTTCAGAATTTTCCATGCAGTAACCGATTTTTAAAAATTCAAACAACAATTCTGCAGATTCAATAAATAAAATATTACCCATATCAAATCAACTCCAACAATTCTAAAAATTTAACACAACACATATAAGTCACAGAGGCATGACATATTCGAATTTCAGTTCCTTTCAGTCAAGCATGAATTTATTATGCATTTAACAATATTCTGGACAGAACATAATTTAATTATTAAAAATAGCTACAGGTCTCCACAAATTATGAAAATTTTACACAAGGCAGGAAATGAACAGATAACACATCCCTCAAAATTTCACATCGTTTGAGCAGCGAGCTATTTTTAAAAATTCGAACATCAAAACAGCGATTAACAAGCTCGACAACTTGACAATTAAATCACAACACACAATTTATCGTCCGAGGCCTTTTCATAAGACCAAGGACTCGACATTGTTCCATTATCCACCGACTTACACGACTTTCGAGGTCTCGTTCGATTTTTGAGAAAAATCGAAGAGATCCCGAACATACGAACACATAAAATCACAACAATTCATATATTTGCACATATTCACTTAATAAATCACATCATATATAACACGAGCACTACACCACGAACATGAACAACTCAACGAAACATATATGAATTAAACGAGACGGAAAAACGACGAGGTACCGTTCTCGGGAATCGAGCGAGAATGGGTTCGAACGGGCTCGACGGTAAACTCGTCTCGCCGGAAAAAGAGGGCTCGTCGCACGGGAAGGAGAGAGGAGTCGCTGCTGCTGGTTCACGAGCTCGCCGGAAACGGAAAGAGAGGTCGCCGGACTTTGTGGGCAGCACAACCAACTCGCCGGACATTTCAAGAGGCAAAACCGCCGGAAAACTTCACGAACAGCAATGGAGAACAAGCTTCACGGCGCGGTAGGGAGCCTGGAATGGCGTCGCGGCGCGGCGGGAGCTCTAGTCGCGGTGCGGAGCTTCAGTCGCGGCGTGGCGAGGGACTGGTAGCGGCGCGGCAACGGACGAGCAGGTTCAGCGGCGTCGGAATTCTCTGCAACTCGCCGGAAAATCTATCTGGGGTCGCCGATGATGATGAAGGTGAAGAGATGACGATGATGGCGATGAAGATGATCGTGAGGATGACGATGGTGATGAAGTTCGATGAAAGCAACGATCGTTCTTTTTTTTTTTTCTTCTGCGCGAGAGGACACCAGCAAAAGAGAGAGACGAGGGATGAAAGAAAAGGAAAAAGATTGCGATCGATCAGGCTGCGGGATTTGTGTTTGGCCAAGAGAAAAAACGTGAGGAACATATATATATATATATACTTATAATTAGGTTAAAGAATTTTTGTTGTCCAAGACATCCAAGTCTCCCAATTATCACGTGAAAAAGAAAAAGAAAAGGAAAAATCTGTCGGGCCGGGCCCGAGAAGTTGGGTCGAAAGGATTTTTGGGCCGGTTGGGACAACAAATCGGCTCACGGGCTCGATTAAAAATTTAAACGGATATTTACGGCCAAAACGGTTCCAACGAAAATTATCGGGCTCGATTTCGAATGCAAACGCGCGATAAAAATAAACCGAAAAAATATATATATTTTACATATATATATTAATATACATTATTCACATTTAATAATTTAATAAAACACAAAATCAATTAGACAATTTGACATTTAACATTTAATCACATTTGGGCAAACAATAATATCACATAAATAATAATAATAATAATAATAATAATAATAATACTAAATAATCATAAATAATTCTCAAATAAACCACAATTAAATGGGGCATTACAGTCTACCCTCCTTAAACGATTTCCGTCCCCGGAAATTCAAGAAAAATTATCCAACTGGACGACTGACACACGAGAGAAGCTCAACCCACTCAACTCGGATACACCATCCGAATCTTCCCACTCTATCAAGTCACACCGAACTAGCTATGGTTACCCCGTCGGACTTTGACGAGTACCTCTTCCGGACTCTCCCTGCTGGATTCGTCAACCCAGTAGGTCACCGGTACCTCATCAAAGGTAAGGTTCTGCCCACATGCAGCTCGTCAAAGATCGTCACGTGCCCAGAGTCACGCACATGTCCCCTCTCCACGAGGCACTGAACAGGTCGTGCACTCTCGCAAGCTCCGGTGATGGGGTCAACCGTCAGGCTAAGACGCCAACTCGGTCGAGAATCACGAAAGGACCAACAAATGTGGCTGATACTTCCTCTCTTCCCAGAACTCGAGGCGTACAACGCCTCTTTCCGTACTCAGAACCACGTACGGTACCATCAAGATCGTCGCTTATTAACCATCGCTATAAGCGCCCTTTCTTAAAGTAAGAAATTCCACACAACACCCATCGAGTACACCAGACTCAAAACCAGTCTCTCAGGCTCTCGACAGCATGTCCTAAACGCATAACTATCTGGATTTCTACGCGGTGCCAAGTTCAGTCTCGTGCCCGAGTCACGTTGACAACTTGCCCACGATCCCAACGTGATCCGTGCGTCCGTATCAGACGGGCCGCCACGGGATCTCATAAAAAAAAGGCTAACAAGCAACAATAACACCACAACTCAACACTGATACCTACAGAAGCCACGGTCCTGCTCGATATCGGTGACAAGGCCTCATTCCTTGCCCACACGAGTAACAACTCGTATGCGGTTTAGGAAGTATCGACTAGACATTCGAAAACAACCACTATCGCAGAAACTGACTCCCAAATAGGGATGCTCGATGATCCCAATAAAACGATCTAAAGGACATAGGCAATCCGAGGTTAAATGCACTGTCACCCGAGAGATGTCATACACACTGGCGCTGCATAAGCGGGGCGCTGGGACGTGTGCCTACATCTGTTCGGAGAACAGCTGCAAGGTCAAGGTTTCGGCCACACACTGGCTCATGCGTTCGGTGATGGTGGCTGCAGCTCTCGTGCTAGTCAACAATCGGCCCTGCAGTGCCTCACGTCTCTTAGCACAGGCTCGCGTGCTCGACCACCATTTCGCGTGACTACACCCAGTCAGCGTCGGCGTTCGGTTCGAGGTACAGAAAAGAATTACTCTAATTCAAGGTTCGCCCTATCTGAGGTAACTCGAAAGGAAAGGTTTTCACAAAACCTTCAAATCGACAAACATTAGGGTTCAACAAAGACATTATCAAGCAGATATCAAACACTAGAGATACGGAGGGATCTCCTAAAGAAATCGAATATCGGCATCCTCAGCTAGGAATAATCCCAACTCAGCGGTCGTTGTCGAATGATGAACTTGATCAGCTCGCATGGGCTCTTCCGACTAACAGTGTCGGCCGTCACGTCAGCTCTATCTCCAGTAGCTAGTCGTGCCGGCAGTCCTAAACGAGCTCAAATTTCTACGCTGCTACGATTTTCACGTTTATGGATCTCACCACGAAGCCTCCTTGGTTGATTCGTCTCGATCGCGTCTCGAATATAGGTCATCAACGATAAAATAAAACACGACTAACTGATCCGGGCATGAATGAAGTACCAGACTGAATGACATCACCAAATAAAATCGAAGGAACGATTTCAGACAAGCGGAAAAAAAAAACGAAACTGCTCGTCTTAATCAATATATCAGGTTGCAAATCTTGAAATGAAACTCCATACAACAAAAACAAGAGTTTTCAGAGGGTTGCCAAAAAGTTAAATACAAAGGTTCACTCTCGAAACTCCGAAGGGAAAAGAACGAGAGCTTTAAAAGATTAACTATGAACGCAATTCGAAAACGAAGACGGCTCTATACTGCACGATGTTCTTACATCTGGCTGGACTACCCTCCTTAAAAGATTCTCCAATAACAAAATATCCCTAGAAAGGTGTCGAGACTCCTCCCGATTAGGTATGCGAAGATTCTCACGTACGCCACTTCGATTCAAAGTTAAAACAGAGCACGAAAGAAAAATTGTCCGCTGTCTATCTCGAAGTTAAGGTATTCTCAGGTTGACCTTCGCATTGACTTAGCGAAGTTACTGCACACGGTTCGATATCAGATAAGGATCAATAGAAGGTGAAATTTTGATGCTCAACACAATCCAAAATTTCTACGAGAGGAAAAAGGAAAATCAAGCGAAATTAACACGGTACGAAAATCAAATATATAAGATGGTCTCGAAATACAATTCAAACTTGACTACCAAGCGAAAGGTAGTAGTCAAAGGAAGTGGAAAAGTACTCGGGCGGCAAAGGCGTGAACAGTAGGTTAAAGGGTTGGAAACAACTCAAGCTCATACATTAAATTTGCGGCAAAATTTTCCAGAAAACGGAATTGCACAAAGTCCGTATTATTAATGCATCTCTTTGGACAAAAAATGCTATATGAATGAAACTTGTGAAATTTGAATCCTAAGAGACAAAACTACAATTCATATGAAGACACTGAAATCAAATAAGGCCATTTAGCAGGTGATAAATCAACAAACATTGAAAATTTATTTACAGACCAAAACTGGGGTAATGCACCTAGCCAGACTTCAGTAATTGCTCTCTAACTGGAGCTACAGGCATGATTTTAATGAAATTTTAATACCCAATGATAGATAACTCAAATGTATACAACTTTGCTGAAGGTCACTTTGGCAATTAAACACATTTTCAATGAGTTTAAACACAAAACATGTGGTTCAGAAAATCTGTCAAAAATTAACATGTGTTATGGACAGCACCTCAGTGTTTACCCTCTAGATCGAGCTACAGACTTTCAAATGACATGTTTCAAGTCTAAAATTAAGCCTAAAGCATGCCTCTACAACTTTTATTTAGAACACCGAAGCATAAAAGGTCATTTAGATAGTGTAAAATCATTTAACATTCAATATCAGATTCTGCCAAAACACAAAACTCTATCTCATGCATGTCTATCTTCCTAAGAACACAACTCGAGCTACAGAGCACATATTAACATGAAATTTATCTCATTTAAAATATAAGAAACAGACCTATAACTTCCATGAAGAGCATAAATTCATACGAGCACGTTATGACATGATAAACAGGTCATACATTAATTACACACATGTTGCCGGGTAACAGGAAAACTGGACGCGCAATATTCTCGTAAAAATCATAACTTATTCGATATAACTCGGAATCGAGAAATTCTAAAGCCCACATATAGAAAACCAAACATACTACATTTCATAAGAAGATAGCAACTTCCAATAACCAGCCTCTGATGGCTTAAACTGAGGCACAACAGAAACAGCAAACATGCGAATGAACAAGAAATAACAATGAACATATATAACGAAAGTTCTAAGCTCGACCACGATTAATATGACTTCCCAAAAAAAAAATAAACGAGCACGACATGTTCATCCCAGCAACTACATGATACTCGATTATAAAAAAGACGAGAGTTATCAATCTCCTCGAAGAATATGTGAGACAAACCAATGAGTAAGAACGAATGATAACGAACAAATTATAACAGGGAAAATCAGCCATTAACCCGATTCCCACGAATCTACACGCACAAGTGGTCGGATCATCGACATGCAACCGACACTTAGACTCCACTCCCAGTTCCCATTGACCGGGTTCTACACGCGTCTAATAGTTCTAGCCACAATAGGTACAGACTTCCGAATAATCCACACATCCGAGACTTATTCGTTTGTCTGTTCCCTTTACTTAAGCCTTCTCTTTCGAGATAGCTTACGAATGATTCTCACTCGATGGTACTAAACAGAAACTCATAACGAGTGCACTGCTATAGACCAAACTTATCTCGATAACACTCAACCAAAAACTCACAACAAAAAAAATCTCTTAAGTCGGCAATTTAACTCTGCACCACTAGAGTTCAAGTCCGAATAAACGGAGGGTAAATTCCTAAGCCCCAATAAAAGAACAAACCATAATCACGTCATTCACAATAATCAAAACAAATAAAACTCATACCTTGAGCTGGTGCGGCGAGACGAAGCGAGTGGTCAATGGTCATTAAACACTTATTCACAAATGAACCAGTCTACAGAAAAGTAAGACTGGCTCTGATACCAAACTGTAACGCCCCANNNNA
>BKCP01009515.1:78582-132210 GCA_008636005.1 Striga asiatica
TTCCCACCCCCGGATACGACGGTACATGGGATCCTTTCCAGGAGACAGTGAAGTTGAATTACCCCTCCGCTCTACACGGATTCGAGTAAATCAGACAATCCCCTCCGCTCTACACGGATTCGGGCGTCCACCTCCCGGATACAACGGGCAGGCGACTTCCACTGCTTTCGCATTCATCAAAGGCACTATCGTTCGGGACACTTAGACTAGAGTTCTCATGCATACAAAAATTTTCAAACGAAATATTACACGAAATAATAAATGCGATAATTATGGAATACATCATAAATGTACACACCTGATAGCAGCAACAGTTCACAAAATCACAAATCCAGAAACGAGGCGAGGTCAACACCTCTTAAACACCTACATTATGACAAGATCGTACAATCAGAATCTATCTCGACTTAAATCAGAAATCACAAGACAGACCTAGTCGAACTCGTTTCGACTAAGTAGTTCGTGAAGTCCTGTGGATGTGGAAACCTAAGACTCGGCACTAAACTCAACCAAACCACTTAAGGGAGTTCATAAAAATCCATCTAAGGTTTGACCAAGTCAAACTCACATAAAAACCAAACAGCAAGTCGATTTCCAAATTTCATATAAAAATCATGTTCGAAAATAGAAATCATTTAATCGCATGAAAATAGAAGGTCAAGCTACCCTACGAATTAAGCTCTGAAAATTTACACAAAATTTCATCTTCCAGAACCATGAAAAATCACAAAGTTTCAGCTATAAACTCAAGATACCCTATTTTATAAAATTCGAACAACATATCAGCAAAATGGGCACATTAATTCAAACTCAGACTTAATGATTGAATCTGATCTTGAACATTTTAAACAATAACATACAGTATGCCAAAGTCCATTTGTAAAAATCTCAGCCTTAAATGATAACTGCTGCTATTTTTAAAAATTCAAATGAGCAACAGCAGTTTATCGAATTTAACCCCAAACTTAATCAACACGGACTCTAAAAATTCCCATATTTTACAAACATGATCAAACACCTAAAATATGACTCTCAGTAAAATTTCAGAATTTTTCATGCAGTAACCAATTTTTAAAAATTCAAACAACAATTCTGCAGATTCAATAAATAAAATATTACCCATATCAAATCAACTCCAAAAATTCTAAAAATTTAACACAACACATATAAGTCACAAAGGCATGACATATTCGAATTTCAGTTCCTTTCAGTCAAGCATGAATTTATTATGCATTTAACAATATTCTGAACAGAACATAATTTAATTATTAAAAATAGCTACAGGTCTCCAAAAATTATGGAAATTTTACACAAGGCAGGAAATGAACAGATAACACATCCCTCAAAATTTCACATCGTTTCGAGCAGCGAGCTATTTTTAAAAATTCGAACATCAAAACAGCGATTAACAAGCTCGACAACTTGACAATTAAATCACAACACACAATTTATCGTCCGAGGCCTTTTCATAAGACCAAGGACTCGACATTGTTCCATTATCCACCGACTTACACGACTTTCGAGGTCTCGTTCGATTTTTGAGAAAAATCGAAGAGATCCCGAACATACGAACACATAAAATCACAACAATTCATATATTTGCACATATTCACTTAATAAATCACATCATATATAACACGAGCACTACACCACGAACATGAACAACTCAACGAAACATATATGAATTAAACGAGACGGAAAAACGACGAGGTACCGTTCTCGGGAATCGAGCGAGAATGGGTTCGAACGGGCTCGACGGTAAACTCGTCTCGCCGGAAAAAGAGGGCTCGTCGCACGGGAAGGAGAGACGAGTCGCTGCTGCTGGTTCACGAGCTCGCCGGAAATGGAAAGAGAGGTCGCCGGACTTTGTGGGCAGCACAACCAACTCGCCGGACATTTCAAGAGGCAAAACCGCCGGAAAACTTCACGAACAACAATGGAGAACAAACTTCACGGCGCGGTAGGGAGCCTGGAATGGCGTCGCGGCGCGGCGGGAGCTCTAGTCGCGGTGTGGAGCTTCAGTCGCGGCGTGGCGAGGGACTGGTAGCGGCGCGGCAACGGACGAGCAGGTTCAGCGGCGTCGGAATTCTCTGCAACTCGCCGGAAAATCTATCTGGGGTCGCCGATGATGATGAAGGTGAAGAGATGACGATGATGGCGATGAAGATGATCGTGAGGATGACGATGGTGATGAAGTTCGATGAAAGCAACGATCGTTCGTTTTTTTTTTCTTCTGCGCGAGAGGACACCAGCAAAAGAGAGAGACGAGGGATGAAAGAAAATCACAGAAAGAAAAGGAAAAAGATTGCGATCGATCAGGCTGCGGGATTTGTGTTTGGCCAAGAGAAAAAACGTGAGGAACATATATATATATATATAGACTTATAATTAGGTTAAAGAATTTTTGTTGTCCAAGACATCCAAGTCTCCCAATTATCACGTGAAAAAGAAAAAGAAAAGGAAAAATCTGTCGGGCCGGGCCCGAGAAGTTGGGTCGAAAGGATTTTTGGGCCGGTTGGGACAACAAATCGGCTCACGGGCTCGATTAAAAATTTAAATGGATATTTACGGCCAAAACGGTTCCAACGAAAATTATCGGGCTCGATTTCGAATGCAAACGCGCGATAAAAATAAACCGAAAAAATATATATATTTTACATATATATATATTAATATACATTATTCACATTTAATAATTTAATAAAACACAAAATCAATTAGACAATTTGACATTTAACATTTAATCACATTTGGGCAAACAATAATATCACATAAAAAATAATAATAATAATAATACTAAATAATCATAAATAATTCTCAAATAAACCACAATTAAATGGGGCATTACAATTAAGCTCATGAGAAGAGAATCCCAATCTCATTCTAACGAGACATGCCCCACGCCTCTCTCTCCCTCTCTCTCTAGATCTCATTCGAGCTTTATTTTCTTCTTGTTGTTCCACTGGTACAAGTAGAAGAAGGGTGTATTGAGTAATACAGTAGAAGATCTGTAGGTAAACCGAGACGAAATATATTTTGACCTACAGAACTAATCGGAAGTCCAATTGAGACATATAGCATACCCAGACGACCGTCTCGACGAGAGCTTTCCATCGCCGCTGAGATTGCTAGAATCCGATGCCTAAGCGCCCTCACGCGCCGCCGGAAGCTCCCAGGCTGCAAGTTTCATTTTGATCCATTTGCATCCGTTTGATCCGGTTTTGATCTGATCTTGTTCGTGCAACCCAAGACGTGATTTGCGGTCAATCAATTGCGGTCAACCGTGTCGTCAACCAGATCTACATAAATTTTAAGCCGTAAGTTCTCTACGTTAAACCTTTAGATCCGTTGCGCATAGGTTTACGTTTGCTATTGAATTCGTGACTTGTACATAACGAGATCCTCTCAGATCCCAACAAGTGGTATCAGAGCACTTGGTTAATTCGTTTTGTACAAAGTTCGAATTTTTACGGCTTTATTTGACAAGATGTGTTCAAACACAGCCATATATTGGATTATATTTGTATAACTCGGTTTTGCAGGATAAATATTTAATCCTCTATTATGGCCGATTATGTGTTTGATGGATGTTGTTGAATGTGATGTATGGTTATAAATTTGTTTTAAAGCCTCGGGCATGTCGAGGAATTTATGGATGAATGTTTGTAATAATTATTCGCTCGAGGGTTGACCGGATAGATTTAATTATTTGTTTAGAAAACATGTACATCCATTCGTTGGATCTAGGATCGAATTATGTAATTTTTTAAATTATATTTTTCTTGTTGTGATCGTGTGTTGATGACCGGGAGATCATAAGAGATCAACGATCCTCGAAGAATAAAAAAAAATCGGTTTTCTGACCACCGGTGGCCGGCGGCCGGGCGGTGGCCAGAGGCGGCGGTCGGCGACGGCTTGCAAGGAGGTGGAGAGGTTTTGCCTTGATGTCCAAGAAGTACAAGATCAACCAGGATTCTACTGGTTAAAGGAGTTCCAGTTGAGCAGAGAAAGAATTGCCATAGTTTCCTTGTTTAAGGAGACTCAATATTTAATGGCCATAATAGTGGATTTATTTATTTATTTAATTAAATTTATTATTGCCATTAAATTATTATTTATGCATGTTAATTAATTATGTTCTTGCATGGGATTAATTTAGTATTGCAAGATTAATTATGCATGTTAATTAATTATGTAATGCATAGGATTAATTTAGAATTGTGTCAATAAATTATGCATGTTAATTAATTATTGCATTGGAATGGATTAATTTAGAATTGCATAAATTATTGAACATGTTAATTAATTATTGCATTAACATAGATTAATTTAGAATTGCATGAATTAATATTCATGTTTATTTATTATTGCATTAACATAGATTAATTTGGAATTGTATAAATAGTTCAAAATCCTCATTAAAATAATTCTAAGTTTGAGAAGGGATTTTAAATTAAAGTTAATTGTAAAATTCCTAAGGTCTCCATTTCTAATTTGTCGGTAAATCAATTAATTGCGGTTATGGGCTTCCCCTCGGATGACATTGCTAAAATTAATTGTAGGAAATTACCAGGAAAAATTTCTAAAAGTAGATAGTTAGAGGAAATCTTATGAGAGCGTACGGGCTTCCCCTCGGATGACGTATAATCAAATTTGACGACCTTAGGACCGAGAAATGGGATTCACTTAGAATGCGATTAAATTTATTAACCCCCCTCGGGGTCCCTGAATTCTATTGCATGGCCAAATGGAGAACGACTATTAATTTCGTTCGTCATGAATTTGGTTTTGACTTATGGAAATTAATGGGCCTTAGAAAAGCCCTTCTCTTACAAAATGCGTGTTTGTAGGGCGACTCTCGTAGCATGCATTCTCACAAGGTGTAATAGATGTCCGTGGATTTAAGCTAATGTTGTTTTGAGGATATCAATATTAACAGTTAAATTCAAAAGTGTTTAATCTGTAAAATATATATGCATGATTCTCAGGATATTCATCATGTCGTTCAATCCGTTGTCAGTCATTCTAAAAGAAAATCAGCTTACTGGTCCTAATTACATTGATTGGAAGAGGAACTTAGACATAGTGTTGATTGCTGAGGGTTATAAGTTTGCTATCACTGATGCTTGCCCGGCGGTGCCAGCGGCTGATGCTCCTGAGCAGGAGAAAGAGGAGTATGCTCGGTGGAAGAAGGCTGATGAGATGGCGAAGTGTTACATTCTGGCTTCTATGTCGAATGTTCTTCAACATCAATATCAGTCTAAGGACACTGCAGCAGATATACTTCTCAATCTCAGGGATCTGTTCGGACATCAGTCTAGGGCTGCTAGGCAAGAGGCTTTGAGTGCTCTGATGAGTACGTGAATGGACGACGGCACACCCGTAAGAGAGCACACCCTCAGGGTTATGGCGCAACTCAATGAGCTTGAGGTTATAGGAGGTTATATTGACGGGGAAACCCAGGTTGATAATATGCTCCAATCTCTGCCGAAGAGTTTTGATCTGTTCCGGTTGAACTACAACATGCACAAGATGCATATGGCTCTTCCAGAACTGCTTGCAGAGCTACAGTCGGCAGAGGCTCTATTCACTCAGGCACTTCAGGTGCTAGTCGCCGAGCAAGCTGGACCTTCCAGGCCTCACAAGGGCAGGAAGAGAAAGAAGTCGGCAGGAAAGGCGAAGGCACATGATGCTCCGGTTTACGAACGACCGACCCCTCAGGCTGTGGCAAAGAAACTGAAAGGAAGATGCCACAAGTGCAACAAGTTAGGACACTGGAAGGTCAATTGCCCTCTCCTCAAGAAAGGTAACTCTCTCGTTAATGTCGTAGAAACATGTTTAGCGGTTGTATCTACCAGAACCTGGTGTGTAGATACGGCAGCCACTGATCATGTCTGCAATTCTTTGCAGGGGTTCCAGGAAACCAAGCGACTTAGGGAGGGAGAGATCACCGTCTACATGGGCAATGCTACGAAAGTGGCGGCTGTTGCAGTGGGAGACATTACTTTATCGTTTGATAGTAGTAGTTTGGTTTTGAGAAATTGTCTTTATGTTCCTAGCTTTAGAAAGAACCTTGTTCAGTTTCTAAACACGTTATAGATGGTTTTTCAGTTTCGTTTGATGACATGGTTATTATTCGTTTTGGAAATCGTTTCATATGTTGTGGTTCATTAGTTGGCAACTTGTATGTTCTCAAACCAAACTCTCCCAGAGTGCAACATAATGAATTGAATAATGTCATAACTACATCTAAAAAGAGGAAGGACTCTTCGCAGATGAATCAAGCATATCTGTGGCACCTTAGACTTGGGCACTTCAACCTTAGGAGGATTCAAAAGTTAGTGGCCAGTGGACATCTCGGTCCATTGAAAGAGCACTATCCAACTTGCCAATCCTGCCTGGAAGGTAAGATGGCCAAGAGGCCGTTTACGGCAAAGGGGTATAGGAGCCAAGAAGTGCTAGGATTGATTCATTCTGATTTGTGTGGTCCTATGTTGATCCAGGCAAGAGGAGGTTTCGAGTACTATGTGTCTTTCATAGATGATTACTCGAGATTTGGGTACGTTTATCTGTTGCACCGTAAGTCCGAATGCTTTGAGAAATTCAAGGAGTATCGGGCAGGTGTGGAGAAGCTTCATGGTAAATGTATCAAGTCACTTCGTTCTGATCGAGGTGGGGAATACCTCTTTGGAGACTTCAAAACATACTTATCGGAAGCTGGGATTGAATCCCAACTGACTGCACCCGGCACGCCCCAGCAAAACGGGGTTGCAGAGCGAAGAAATAGGACTCTTATGGAGATGGTTAGGTCTATGATGAGTTATTCGAGGTTACCAGATTCGTTCTGGGTTTTGGCATTAGAAACAGCATCGTATATTCTGAACATGGTTCCATCGAAGTCAATTGACACTACCCCTTATGAGATGTGGAAAGGGCGCAAGCCCAGTTTCTCACAGTTTCGAGTTTGGGGTAGTCCTGCACACGTGTTAGTGCAAGAACCTGGCAAGTTGGAGAAACGTTTGGAAGCACGAGTTTTCGTAGGCTATCCCAAGGGAACGAAAGGTGGATTATCTTATAGTCCTGAGGATCAGAAGGTGATCGTTTCGACGAACGCTAGATTCTTGGAAGAAGACTATATATGAGTCATAAGCCCGCGAGTAGACTAGTCTTAGAGGAGTTAAGGGGTGAAATCGATGGTTCCCCACCGAGTGCATAAGTAGATACATCACATAATACTGCAACACGGCACACTGAGTGTGTACCAGTGCAGACACTGCCTCGTCGCAGTGGGAGGGTTTTTTATTTACCCGATCGATGGATAGGTCTTGGAGAGTCATCGGACTCAGTTCCAGGAGGCCTAGAATTGGACCCAAGAACTCACGATGAGGCACTCCAAGATAAAGATGCAGATTCATGGAATGTTGCAATGAAAGCTGAAATGGGGGCAATAGACTCCAATCAGATCTGGGATCTTGTAGAACCACCCGATGGGGTACGACCCATTGGATGTAAGTGGATCTATAAGAGAAAGAGAGGATCGGATGGGAAGGTACATACCTTTAAAGCTAGGCTTGTTGCGAAAGGTTATACCCAGATCGAGGGTATTGATTATGATGAGACATTTTCGCCAGTAGCTATGCTTAAGTCCATTCAGATTCTCTTGGCTGTAGCCGCTCATATGGACTATGAGGTCTGGCAGATGGATGTCAATAAAGCTTTCCTTAATGGGAACGTACATGAAGACATCTATATGCAGCAACCAGAGGGATTCATTGCTGAAGGTCGTGAGCATCTAGTGTGTAAGCTTAATCGGTCTATTTATGGACTGAAGCAAGCTTCGAGGTCTTGGAACATCCGTTTTGATGAGGTGATCCAGTCGTACGGGTTCACTCAATGTCCGGATAAGCACTGTGTTTACAGGAAAATCAGTGGGAGCGTGGTGGTGTTTCTTGTGCTTTACGTAGATGACATACTGCTTATTGGAAACAGTAAGAAGGAGTTGTCAGACGTAAAGGTATGGTTGTCTAAGCAGTTTGATATGAAGGACTTAGGTGAAGCAGGACACATTCTTGGTATTAGGCTCATTAGAGACCGTAAGAAGAGAATGTTGTGCTTATCCCAGTCTTCATACATAGATACTGTCTTGGCCAGATTCAGCACGCAGGATTCCAAGAAAGGTATGTTACCTTTCAGACATGGAATACCTCTATCAAAGGAGATGTCTCCTAAGACGTCTAAGGAGATAGAGGAGATGAAGACAGTTTCTTATGCTTCGGCAGTTGGAAGTCTCATGTATTCAATGTTGTGCACTAGGCCAGATATTAGCTACGCCGTTGGCATGGTAGCTAGATATCAAAGTAATCCGAGACGGGAACATTGGTCTGCGGTGAAGCATATACTCAAGTACCTGAGATGGACTAAGGAGTACATGTTAGTTTACCGTGCAGGCAGCTTGTTACCTCTGGGTTACAGTGATTCTGATTTCCAGTCAGATAGGGATGAAAGTAAGTCAACCTCAGGTTATGTGTTTACCTTGGGAAATGGAGCCATTTCATGGAGGAGTGCTAAGCAGAAATGCGTGGCAGACTCCACCATGGAAGCCGAATACATAGCAGCCTCAGAGGCAGCTTGGCTCAAGAACTTCTTAGTGGACTTAGAGGTTATACCGAGTTTGCCACGTGGTATCACCGTGTACTGTGATAACAGTGGAGCAATAGCGAACTCAACAGAACCTCGAGCCCACAGGGCAAGCAAACACATAGAGCGCAAATACCATTTGATTCGGGATATTGTTGGTAGAGGAGACGTTGATGTTGCTAAGATTGTGTCAGAGGACAACCTAGCTGATCCTTTCACGAAGAGTTTGCTGGGGAAGGTCTTCGTCAAACACGTGGAAGGAATGGGAGTCATGAGCATGGCAATAGGATCGACATAGGTCTTTTAGAATAACGGATTGATAGGACTATACTGTAAAAGCGAAAGCTTTAAGTATAAGTGGGAGATTGTTAGTGTTATACACTGAAAGCTTGGGTTTGCATGTTATTACACATTTACCCTTTATGAATGAGAATCATGTTAGATTAAACAAGTTCTACGTTCTGTTGTTCTGCACTTAGATAGGGTGGGTCGTCATCGGGAGAACCGAAGATCACTCTATCAGTCAATTGCGAACAAGAATAGTTGTTCACAACCTAGATGCACATTGAACACCCCATCCGAACGGTTGTAGTGTCAACTGTACAATTTGTCTTGACTAATTAGTTGCGCTAGTACATTTATGTATTGAACAGGATCCCAGAGAGGAGAAATTCATTTTATACTGATCGTCGTAAATGAACTAGGCCTCGGTTAATTACCGCGTTCTCTTAACCCGTAAGATATTAAACAGACAGATATATATAATATATATTACTTTGATTCACATGGGTGAGGTTCAGTTTGCTGGATTAATATTCCTACTGTTTTGGGTAATATTATTACATATAGGATGTGCTGTTAGGATATTTACGGTCACCATGTGCGTTAGTTTGATGATGTCCCCGGAGTGAGTTCATGAAGGATTGTTATGCTAAACCCTGCAGGTGGATTAAGTTCCAGCATAATAAGAATGTGATGGACGAGCGCTAGCTTTGGTGATATAATAATAAATTAATTAATTCTTGATTGTCAGTAATCGAATTAATTAATGGACATTATATCTTAAACGTGGGGAGGTAAATCGAGTAATTATTATTGGAGTCTCAAATGTAATTTGGGCTAGGAAAAGGGAGTGCAATAATATAATGTTGGTGGCCCATTAATATTATTTAATTAATTAGAGGAGTGGGCTTGGTCCACAGTTAGTCTAATTAATTAAGGAGCCCTTTTCCTAATCTCCTAAGGGTCCCTACTGTAGCTCTATATATACATCATTAAGCTCATGAGAAGAGAATCCCAATCTCATTCTAACGAGACACGCCCCACGCCTCTCTCTCTCTCTAGATCTCATTCGAGCTTTATCTTCTTCTTGTTGCTCCACTGGTACAAGTAGAAGAAGGGTGTATTGAGTAATACAGTAGAAGATCTGTAGGTAAACCGAGACGAAATATATTTTGACCTACAGAACTAATCGGAAGTCCTATTGAGACATATAGTATACCCAGACAACCGTCTCCACGAGAGCTTTCCATCGCCGCTGAGATCGCGGGAATCCGATGCCGCACGCGCCCTCATGCGCCGCCGGAAGCTCCCAGGCTGCAAGTTTTGTTTTGATCCTTCTGCATCCGTTTGATCCGGTTTTGATCTGATCTTGTTCATGCAACCCAAGACGTGATTTGCAGTCAATCAATTGCGGTCATCCGTTCGTGGTCAACCAGATCTACATAAATTTTAAGCCGTAAATTCTCTACGTCAAACCTTTAGATACGCTGCGCATAGGTTTATGTTTGCTATTGAATTCGTGACTTGTACATAACGAGATCCTCTCAGATCCCAACAACCGGTTTATTTCATTAGGTATGGTATCTCATATCAATATCTAGGGAAACAAATTGTGCCATCAGTATATTAAGGACAAAATGGACAAGACAAACTCTATTACACCTCTTTCAACGGGATTACTTTTCCCAAGTATAAAACACAAAACCCCATTTAATCCTTCATGCATCATGGTAAGCAAATACATGATAAGTGTTGGACTCACCCACCTATCCTCAAGAGCGGATCTAGCAAATATAATGAGGGGGCCAAATTATTTAATTAAAAAATATAAATTGTCATAACAAAAAGAGCAATTACAAAAACATACTTTCATAGACGTTCTCTATGATTTTTCATGGCATGGTATCACTCGATAATAACATCATTACCAATTTTCAAGAAGGTTTCATTTTTTACATAAACTAGTAGTCTATCATTTAACCAATCATCACTCATTTGATTGCTCAATCTATCTTTAATAATATTCATTGCGGAAAATACTCGTTCCACACTAGCTGTTGCAACTGGTAAAACCAAAGCCAAAGTTAAAAGTTTGTAAACCAAAGGAAACACTTTGTGCTTCTTCGTCTACACCAACTTCTCTGCAAGTTCACCAAGTCCTTTCAATTCTTTAAACGAAGTGTTGAAGCGCATATCAACAATATAATTCTGCAACTGATCCTCAAGAACGAGAACATTGGATAAAGAAAAGTCTCGAGGATAAAACCCGGCCATCTTGACTAATTTTCCCTTGTCGAAAGCAGAAAAAGAATCTCGTGGGGATAAACAATCTATACAAAGTAGCAACTCCGTACTAGCCTCCGAGAAACGATCATGTAACTCTTGTAGTTGCAAATCAATCACGACACAGAATAAATCAACTCGATAATGATACAAATTCGTTATTTTGTGTGCATTACGAAGTGGACGACCGCGACGATCAAAGCGAATAAACATGCTAGTCATATCTGGGATATCAATAGAATGTTTCTCACAAAACTGACAAACCTCGTCAAATAATGAATCCAATCCACTATCTCTCAACTCTTGAAGTCGATATCTACAAACTCTAACAAAATCCATTGCATATCTAGGTCTCTCATTTGTAGTGCTTGAGACAACTCATTCTATATTCCCAAGACAATTTTCATCATATGCAAATTTAGCACGAATTCAAAGCAATTAATCGAATTCAATAATATCTCCACCTCTACCTTTTGGATAGAAATAGAATATTCATCCGCATAGATCACATCAAGCACATCACCCACGGGAGAAAATAAAGATATCAGGCTAATCAAAGATCTATAATGCAAGCCCCAACGTGTATCACCGGGCCGTTGAAGACTAGTTTCTTGGTTTAGACCCCGCCCACTTGAAATCTCACCCCTTTCTAGTGCCCCATCAATATAGCTCATTTGTTTTTCACGAAGATGATCACAACGTTTTGAAGAACCCCCAACAATATTTATCAATTGAGAAACCACCCGAAAAAAATCCGCAATTGGAAGATTCTTTGCAGCCACAGCTACAAGGATTAGTTGGAGTTGATGAGCAAAACAATGCACATAATGTGCACTTGAATTTTAATTTAAAATAAGTGTTTTTAAACCATTAAGCCACCCTTGCCTATTACTAGCCCCATCATAACCTTGTCTTCACAATTTAGATATGCTCAAATTATGTCTCGACAACATCTTGTCAATGGCATCTTTAAGAGAAATAGTTGTTGTACTTGTGACATGTTCAACTCCAATAAAATGTTCTTTTACATGTCCACAAGAATCTACATATCTCAAAATGACAGACATTTGTTCGTTAGTCGATATGTCACGAGATTCATCAACCAAAATAGAGAAAAACGAATTCTCAACATTTTTTAATATCACATTAACAGTTTATGCGGTGCAAGCATAAGATAAGTCTTTCAAAATGCAAGGAGCTGTTAACTTGCAATTTTTAGGAGCATTTTCCATTGTTACCAAAGCAATGTCATCATTTGAGCTCTTACAACATGTTTGTTTATAAAAATTTTTGATTTTGTTTGGATTTTTTGATTTGGTTTGGTTAATTTTGAAAAATGTGGTATGGTTAGTTGTTAATGGGTATATTAAAATAATATTTAAAATAGAATAATTAAAATTAATTTGATGTAAAAGTATGAGAGAGAGAGATTTGAAGTGATAGTTAGTTAAAATAATGTGAGTGGATGAATAGTGAATTAAGGTTGGAGAAAATTGCAAATTTGATCCCAAAACTTTTGTTGTTTCCCACATTTAGTCCCAGGCACGTCAATTGTGGTCCTTTTTGAATTTTCGTTGCCAAAATGGTCCCACGTCCGTCAATATTAACGGGGCTCGTGTGAGGACGTTAGATTGGACCAATTTTGCAATTTTGGGACCAATTTTGCAGTTTTTCAGAAAAAAAACATGAGTTCTTCAAGTTCTTCAAGTCTCTCATTCACTCAAAGCCGAAATGACATAATAAAATTAATTTACTATGAATATTATGCGATAAATAAATATTAAAAATAATTTTATAAAAATAAGTATCGGATGGAAAAGTAAAGGCGTTGATAAATTTTAATTTTTGGTGGAAAAGTAAACGATATAATTGCTAATTGTGTGGTATTTATTTTATTTTCTAATATTTTTACCGTCATTACTTAAAAAATATTAGCAATTATTTGAATATTATTTAAATTAAAGAATATTTAGAAATAATATTATTTTAATTAAATAAAGCAAACCAAAAGACATAATCCAATTTATCAAAATAAGAAAAAATGTGAATATGCTTACAATAATACTAATCCGTCTACACTTTTAAATATTAGTATAATGTGATAATTTATATATATCCTTACAAACTTTATGAAATAATACGAATTAAAAAAAAAACCCAATCTAAACAATTTTTTTTTTATTACTGTCTATTTTTATTTTAATAATTTTTTATTTATCACTTTGATTTTGACAACTATAAATTTAAAAATCTATTTATTTATGCAAATTACATCTACATAAAAAATTTCAATTAAGCATAATAAAACAAAATTTGGCATTAAATTAAGTGAAAATAGACATATGCTCACACTTATTTATAGTAAAATATATCATATATTTTTTTTTGCATTTCATATATCATGAACTAATTAATAAAATTATTTTATACACCTTCTGTTAAGTTACTCAATTAAATAATAATTTTATGTAAAAAATCAAGTTAAACTTAATTTAAGTTAAAAAAAAATGTGAAAGAATTGTATTATATTTATCTTTTATAATTTATTAAAAAATAAATTAAATGTATTGTTAGGAAATAATGGTAATATACCTTTTTAACATTTACTAAAAATTTTTTTAAAAAAATGTTTCTAATAAAAATAAATTTAAATAATTTTTATCAATTACTCTTTGAAAAAATTACAAATTTGGTCCCAAAACTTTTGCTGTTTCCCACATTTGGTCCCAGACTATAAACGTTGACCGTTAAGTCTTGACGGAGTGGGACCATTTTGGCAACGAAAATTCAAAATGGACCATAATTGGCGTGCATGGGACCAAATGTGGGAAATAACAAAAGTTTTGGGACCAAATTTGCAATTTTCTCATTAAGGTTGATATGGTGTGTATGAATGAGTGATTGATATTATTTAATTATATTGATAATTTTGATGATAGTGGAATTGAGTTAAAGTTGAGTTAAAAAAAGTGGTTGAGTTAAAATGTTGGAATTTTTTTGAAAAATTCCATAAACAAACATGTCCTTAAAAATTCTAGAGTGATAAGAAAATTACCTGGATTAAGAGAATACTTTGATTCATCGTGACTCCGAAAAGGTAGCCCCAATCGCAACAAATGTCGTGCACAATCAAGAGATGCAGTGAGTCGAATGCGATAATCATCTCTGATTTCTTTAGACTATTTTTCTAGAGCTGTTTGAATGTGCACACTTTTATTCATTAGTGCATCAAAATTCATGCGCGCTTGATTGTGTTCACTGTCATGTTTCCTGACATGAACATCAAGTCTTGATTTTTCTTTCCAATATCTGAATCCCTCTGTAACAAAGGTTTCCCATCCTGATTGTTTTCCTCTATTTGGTTTAAAAAATAACAATAGAGACAATATGCAGCATCTTTAGAAATGCTATACTCCAACCATTCATGTTCAGTAAACCAACAAACAATAAATCTCGTGGCCTTTGTTGATTACGTTGGCATTCGTCGTGGGAAAATGGTGATCAAGCGGTTGACACAGACCTTTCTGCAAATATGCTCTTCGAATTTGGTCTCTAATCTTTGAACTGTACCTTGAGATTGGAATTCTCAATCCGGGATCAGAGGGAAGTTGAGAAGAATCGAATTCCTCGATCACCATTAAACATCTGGTCATATTTTTTTCTGCCCAATGATAACAGATTTTCCTCAAATTCATTTGGATTGCAAGTATCTTCTTTTGAGACATTTTCACAAACACGTTGTTGGCGGGGCCTTTTTGGAAAACTAGTGTGTACCCGTGCGATGCACGGAAACAATATTAAATCAACAATATTATAAATAGACATCGAGTTTGAGTTACTAAGTGGAAACTACAATTGATTCTATTTAAAAAAAGGAAGAAAAAAAATAATTATAAATTAAAGAGGAGGATAAACAATACTTAATAATTATAAATTAAAGATTCAGGGTCAAACAATGTAAAATTATTTTGTATAAGAGAAAATAAAATTTACATTATTTTGTATAAGAGAATATAAAATTTGGATGTTTAATATTAAAACACCTAAAATGTTATATTAGTATATGTAAAAGTATTCAAAATTTTCTATATTATTTTTGCAAGATGTGAAGTCACCTATAACTTTTCTAAACAATTTTAGAAGGAAAACATATCTAAAAACATTTAAATTTAATATTGTGTAAAAAAGATTTTTCTAGACTGTTTTGTAAAGAAAACATGTCTAGAAATATTTAAATTTAACATCAATTATGTATATGTGTGTGTGTATATATATATATAGATATATATATATATATATTATATATGTAGGATGTGGTTCAAATGAGAACCAAGTCCCAGCGTGAGAACCGTGAGAACCGCTATTTTTAATTGTATGTAATGCTATGATTAATTGTGTTCTATTGTTATTTTTAACTAGGATGTATTTGATTAAAAATAGCAATAAAATTTTTATTAGCATTTGTGAAGAATGATAGCACCATGCAATATTAAAAATAGCATCATATGCAATTAAAAATAGCATCAAATATGGTTCTCACGGTTCTCACACCAGACCTAGTTTTTATTTGAACCAGCCCCTATATATGTATATATGTATATATATATATACATATATATATATATGTATATATAGACGAATATGTAAAAAAAATGTCTAAACAATTTGTTTAAAATATCTAAAATGTTATAAGCCTAATTTAATAAAGACATTCAGATGATACTGAATTTATGGTGTTACTACCATCTAACAAAATTGATTACACACAATTTTAAAATTATTATTATACTTTTTACGTTGTTATCGAGGATGTATTGTTAGTTTATAATATTTGTAAAAATATTAGTAATTAGACCGATGAGAATTAAATGGGTCATATTTTATTTTTTTAAATAAGGGATGAAATTTTGAGTACCATAAAAACAGGTAAAAGAAATATAAATATTTACCGGCGGTTTTGAGTACCAAAAAAATAGGAAAAAGAAAAACAGATATATACTGTCACCGGCGGGCGGTTTTGAGTATCAAAAAAAAGGAAAAAGAAAAATAGATATATACAGTCAGTTTTTGAGTACCAAAAAAAGAGAAAAAAGAAAAACAGATATATACCTGCCGATTTTTTTGCCTAATCAAAATTAACCAACAATTACTATATATAGGATACATTTAATGATATTGCGGGAAAAACTTGCTAAATTTGTAAAAAAGTTATTCTTTTTATATAATGATACATATCTCTCCATAACTGATATAGGAAAAATAATATTATAAATTTACAATCAATGAAATTCTCTTCTTTTACATATCAAACATTAAATAGCTATAAGTATCTTAGGGTTTGAATTTGCAATTTCTACATAAAAAGAATATATTTACCGCTACCTAAAAAATAAAAAAGAAAATAATTTCATCTCCACCAGTATAAACATAAAGGGATTACGTTATCTCGCAAGTCGTCTTCTCGAACAATTAAACAAGAAATTGATAAGCTTTTTTATTTTTTTCTCTCTTCCCCACTCCTCCCCTTTTTTCTATCGCAGTCTCGCTCGCTCTGTTTTTTTTTTTCTTCTGTACTTGAAAGGCTTCAATTAAATTTATGTTAGTGTTAAATATTTTTGTTAAATATATTAGCCCCTGGCCCTCTCACTCTGTACGTGAAACGGAAAGGCTTTATAAATATATGTTAGTGTTGAATTTTTCGTTAAATTAATTTAGCAGTAATTAATTGTAATTGGGCTTATTTACATGGGCTGTACATATAAGGTTTTTTTTTTTCAATGTGGGCCTAGGGCCACACTGTTCATCATTAGCCTACGCCCCTGCCTATCCTTCCCATCCATGAAAGCAAAATTGTCCATAATGAACTAAATGTACTGATAAATCATTATAACACATTATTAATGTAAGTAGGTTAAATTAGTGTACGTACATTGTAAACTTTTCCCTGATTTTTTACCTGACAAATGGCAATTATATATTGCATAAATTATGTCAGTATCTGAATTAGGATCACTTAACGTTATATCTTCACAAATATATATTTAACAAAGTATATTTTGAAAAATCTCTATGATACATATAGAGCTATCAAAATGATCCTGGGCCTGCAAGCCGGCCCACCCCGCCCTGTAAAAAGTGCGGGTTGAGCCTGTTTTTTCTAGGCCTGTTAAGACTACTTTTATTGGTGACCCCAAAGAGTGGGTCACCGATTAAAAACTCAAAAAAAAAATAAAAAATAAAAAATAAAAGCAATAGGTTGTGCAACCGAGGTCACAATGTGACCCAAGGTTGCAACCGGTTGCTTTTTAAAAGTGGACACTTGTCCCTCTTTTGTTGGTCAAATATATTTTTTTTTGTTTTAAAAAAATAAAAAATAAATACTAAAATTTATATTTTTTTATTCTCTACAAATAGAGACCACACTTGATATATTTTGGAATACAATTGTATTTTTTAGATAAATTAAAATAAAATAAATATTTAGGTTGAGTTGGGTTGGGGATAAAGATAAATTTGATTGTAAGGTTGAGTTGTATAGGTGGAGGAGAGAGAAATAATTTTTAATTATTAGGTTGGGTTGGGTTGGGTTGGGTTGGGGATAAGGATAGTCTAAGGAGCGAGCGTAAACGGACAAGCCCACGCCGGCCGAGGGCTGGGATGGGACAGGCTGACCCACATTTTGGCCCGTTTATTATATATATATGTGTGTGTGTGTGTGTGTGTGTTAGTCGACCAGGATTAAGTGAAATCCTAATTGGAATCAGAGTAGTTCAAATCTAATCTTTTGGATAGGGAACAACCACGACAACCAGGGGCAGAGGCAAGTATAGATGTGCCCGGGCTGTAGCCCAGGTGGCATTTCCACCAATCCATTAGTTTTATTATAAATTCTTTACACTTTTGTTTTGAATTAGCCTGGTGGGCCGTGATGCATCAACTTAGACCCAAGGTTGTCAAACTCAAACCGGTCATCGAACCAGTCAAGTTGTTGGTTCAATGGTTCACTGGTCTGACCAATGGTTGAACCGGTTGAACTTTTATTTAGTTTATTAATATTTTTAAATATATAATATTTCATAAATATATTTAACCTAATTTTAAGTTATTTAATTTATTGATATTTGAAAATATATAATACTAAATACTAATGAGCTCATTTACATGATTATAATCAAAATTTATAGTCATTAAAAATAAGAAATTTTTGACGATTTTTTATTTAAAATGAGGTGGAATTAGATTTTCATACGCAACATATAGTTATTAACTAGAAATTAATAACAAAGTGTATGCGTGTGTTTTTTAAAAACAATAGGACAAAATCAAAAATTATGAAAAAAGAAAATTTCCCATTTCGAATAAAAGGTGAGATGGAATTCCCAGGCTCCACCCACGTTAACATTTGAAATTCTTGGGTTTTTAACTAAATTTGGTGTAGGCTGAGTTTTTGGGAAAGTAATGGGCTGACTGGGCTTGGGTGATAAAGCTCTTTACATACTATAGGAAAAAACTTCTCTTTGATAGCGGTCATAGGGGAGTTCAGAAATATTTGTCTACTTGTCCCACATCGCTTTACATAAAAGGTGAGTTGCATTATATATGTGTTAGAATTTACTTTTGCTTTACCAAACCAACAAGCACAGAGCGGTCAAACCGTCCGGTTTTTGACCGGTTTTATCCGATTTTAATCGGTTCAACCGGTCATTGACTGATTTTTGACCGGTTTTGCCCACAGCTGGTTTGTTCTAGAGAACCAAACCAGTGAAGTGACTGGTACACGGTTCAACCGGTCGGACCGGCCGGTCCGGTCCGGTTTTGACAACCTTGCTTAGACCATTGACTATTTCATGTAATGTGTTAAGATTTCTTAGAAATATTAATATCTTTTTTTCTCAATATTACATGGTGTTAAAAAAAATTATTTTATTTATAGGTAATTGGATAACATATTTGAGCGATGTAGTAATAAACACTTAGTTAGTTAATTGTTTAACTTGTTGGAATATCACTTGTGAGTTGTCCCACATTGATTCTATAGGATAAATGAGCCTAGTATATAAGCCTAGTGAGCTACCCTCCCATCACCAATTGGTTTTGGGATGGAACCTCACTAAGGTGCACCTAAGCTCACCCTTTTATGGTGCGCTTCATCTGGTGGGACCGCACTCTCTTGTCCCGATTCTATAAATCTAATATGGTATCAGAGCGGGCCTGTCCTAGGACCTGCAATGACTCTCTCTACCCGGCCTGCTCTGGGCTTGGGCTTACGAAGGACCCACAAGTGAGGTGGCGTGTTGGAATATCACTGGTGAGTTGTCCACATTGATTCTACAGGGTAAATGAGCCTAGTATATAAGCCTAGTGGGCTACTCCTCCCATCACCAATTGGTTTTGGGATTGAACCTCACTAAGGTGCACCTAGGCTCACCCTCTTATGGTGCACTTCATCTAGTGGGACCGCACTCTCTTGCCCCGATTCTATAAATCTAATATAACTTATTAATTGTTATGTAAGACATAACTGATTTCCCCCTTTTCAGTTAGTATTTAGGTATTTTTTTTTTTTTTAAATCAAATGAATTTATCATTAGCACTCGAAATAAGTACAAATCGACCAACCAAAAGGTTGTGGTAAGGACACCAGCCTAAACAAAGCTATTTAGACAAGAGCCTACACAATGGACATGTCCACATGGACTCCCCTACCAGATCCAACACGGCCCCTAAAACCAGCACATCAAAATAGTAACAAACAGACTACAGCTACAAACACAAGAAAAAACTGAAACCAAAAGACCTAATACAGCAACACAACTACCCAGCAAAACATATAGTCACAGCAACACCCTGCAAATGCCAACATCAAAAGGAAACTAGACTAAAAGTACAGACTCCATCATATCGAAACAATAAAACACATCAGCGGCCAAGACAACAATACTTGATTCAAAGCCTTCTCTAGCATGCAACAGTCTGAGTAAGTGTTTTTTCTGAATGTGGATCTCTACTCTTTTCCATCCTCTAACCAGTCCATCTTTCAACCATCTCCGATGTTTCACTAGCACATCCTCCACTAAATAGCACCTGCCCTCATCCCTAGAGTATTGCCAGCTGTGAACTTCCAGAGCCATCCCCCTGGTTTGTCTCCTCACCCTGTCATCACCAGTATGAAGAGCTGTAGCACTGGTTGACAGTTGAGTCAACCCTACTCCCTGTTCAACACCCGGATCCTGACAGCCATCTCCAAACCTTGCTGTTGTTCTCCCATCACCACTGCCCCCTTTAATATCTACATATTCTAACCATTCCCGCTTAGACTTTTCCACCACATCAATCTCCATACTATGAGCCTTGTGAAATATCCAGTTGTTACGAGTCTTTTAGAGCCACCATAACAGGTAAGTAGATAAAGAAATTCTATCCCTGTTATGGCCCTCATCTGTCAATTCACATATCTCCTGCCACCAAGACTTAAAATCTTCTACTGGGCTCTAAATACTAGACCATTGCAACCCTGCTATTTTCAAACTTTTTGAGCTCTAGCACAGTGGAAAAATAGATGGTCTAGAGTCTCCTCAGCTTCTCCACACCAGCAGCAGATATCATCACCCCTCACACATTTCTTCTTCAGATTATCCATTGTTACCAGCCAGTTGTTGTAGCACTTCCATATAAAGTTTCTAATCTTGGGTTTGATTGGCATGCTCCAAGTCTTTCTCCATAACTTCTTCTTCTGCTCTGATGCCCTGCTTGACTCTGCTTCCTGAGATGCTCCACTCTTCACTTTCCGAATCAACTTATAAGCACTCTTAACTGAAAATATAACTTTTTTGTCCAAGTGCCATATGATTCTGTCTCTCATCCCAGTATGACTAATATGAATTTTTGTGATATTTGCAGCATTACCAGGATTGAAAGTCTGCATTATCAACTCAGTGTCCCACTCCCTTCCATCTGCAGTCATAAGGTCAGAATGTTTACAGATTCTGTTCTTATTTCCTTCAAAGCAGCATACAGGTTTAAAAAACAGAGCATCAGACACCCAGGGACTGTTCCACACATCTATTGCCTTACCATCACCCACTTGGTACATGTACCCTAACTTAAGAAATTTTCTAGCCCCCAACCAACTCTTCGACATCCATGAATCACTATCTCTCTTCTTGACCTCTCACAGGTTTATATTATATAGATACTTGCCCCTAATCAGCCTACTCATAAGAGTATTAGGGTTAATCGGAACCCTCCACAACTGCTTCAAAATTAGTTCTTCATTGAAATCCACTAAGTCCCTAAAACCAAGACCACCCTCCCCCTTAGATTTAGCCAACACACCCCACTGAGCCCAATGGATTTTTTGGCCCCCCCTCCTCATTCTTCCCCCACCAAGATCCAGCAATCTCTCTACACAACTCCCTACAAATACTGACCGGCACTTTATACACAGACATGACAACACTCAGAATTGATTTAACAAGGACCTCTCTCCTAGCCTCACTCAGAAAAGAATTCTTCCAATTTGTAACCATAGCCACTACACACTCCCTCACAAAAGCAAAAGTGTCCCTCTTATTTCTTCCAATCCCTATGGGAAGCCCAAAATGCCACCACAATTTCATTCAGAGTTTGACAAATAGCCACTCTGATAGAATCAGGGGTGTTCCCAGAAAAGAAGATATTAGACTTACACAAGTTAAAAGATTGACCAGATGCATATATGTATTAAGAATTTGAAGCACAAGGGATGCATGATGTTTGTTGCCTGACAAAAAACAAGGGAATCATCAACAAAAAACATGTGAGAGATAGTGGAAGCATGAAAACTGACCTTAAGACCCTTAAAAGACTTTGACAGACAGGCCTGGTGTATCAAATTTGACAACACTTCAGATAGAATAATGAAGAGGTAGCGGGATAAGGGATCCTCTTTCCTCAATCCTCTAGAAGGTTAACATTTCCTTGAATTTGGCCATTAATATTGAAAGAAAAAGATAATGAACTAATGCATGACCAAATCCAAATAAAAAAAGATTCACTGAAGCCCATGTGTCTACAAACCCTAATAAAAAAACCCCACTCAACCCTATCATGTGCTTTTGCCATATCCAACTTTATTGCCATAACACACTTCTTTCCCTTTTTTCTACTGTTAAGAGCATTAATGCACTCATTTGCTATAATGACATTGTCTAAGATCATTCTACCTGGAACCAAAGCTGCTTGAGATTGGGATATGCAGACATGAAGAACAGATTTAATCCTATTGGCTAAGATTTTAGCTATCAATCTATAAGTAATGGTGCAAAGACTAATAAGCCTATAATCTGTAACTCTTTGAGGGAATTTGATTTTACGGATGAGAGTTATTACTGTATGATTAGTGGCTTTTGGAATGCATCCAGAATGGAAAACATTTGATATGGCACTGATAAGGTCATGCTTGATGATATGCCATGAGGATTGAAAAAACATAAGTGAAAATCCATCTATACTTGGTGCCTTGTGTGGGTCCATCTCCCACAGGGCTGCTTTGATCTCTTCCTCTACCACAGTCCTAGTCAGTCTCTGGTTCATAGCAGGGGTGATAGACTTTGGAATACCTTGCAACACTGCTGGATCAGAGCTAGGGTTCTGAGTTGTGAACAGTTGCTCAAAGAAATCTAATATCTCTGTCAAATAGTCTGCATCATTCTCACATCTTTTTCCCCATCTATTTATCAGCTGCTCCAGACTATTCATGCCTCTTCTTTGTCTGACACGGGCCTGAAAAAACCTTGTATTACTATCACCTTCTTTCAACCATCTAACCCTTGCCTTCTGTTCCCAATATATCTCCTCGTCCTTATAAGCCTGGTGTACTTGTTGCTTGCACTGAATCCATTCATCCCATTCCCTTTGTTCCCCCTATTGTCCCATCATCTCAAGTTTGGCATTGCAAGCTCTTATGGTATGAGCAGAGTTTGTACATTTCCCAGCTAACCACCCAAGAAGGCCCATTTTGACACACCTCAACTTTCTCTGAAACTTATAAACCCCTGTACCATTAACACTTGTAGTCGAGGCCTTATGGAGACAGTCAAGATACCCCTCCTCCTTCACCCATCTACTGTAAAAAAATGAATCTTTTCTTTTTGCTTTTACCATTTCCTTCAGTATCCATGAGTAGAATACAATTATCTGATGAGACTTGAGAGATGTGTTGAACTAGGGCATTTGGAAATGAGAGAAACCACTCAGAAAAGAGGAGAACTCTGTCAATCTTAACTTCAACAAAATCCTCCCATCTCCTGTTATTTGACCATGTGAAAGGGTGTCCTACACTAGGACACTCAATCCCATTCAAAGAAGACACAAACTCCCTGAAACCCTTAAAACTAGCTTCCCCTCTCCTCACACTCTCTCTCTTCTCATCATTATTGTACGCATAGGTGCGCTCTTGCTTATACTCTGCCCTCCTCCTTGTTGCATTACTTATAGCTTCCTTGTTCCTTATAACTTCCTTCTAAATTGGGGTTATCCGCTAAAAACTATGGCCAAGCATGTTATGAATGTCTGATGCAGTAGTCATTAGTGAGCATTTAGTATATGAGGATATTTACACTTCTTTTCACATACAGAAATACGGTCGGGATCATTCAATACAACGGTATGAACACAATACCAAAGCAAACCCATGGAAATTACCCCTTTATCAAAATCCCCAACGACAAACCACAACTTACCCCACTTATGCTGATGTTGATCTAAGAGGTCCCATTGGGATTGTCTCTCAACAGGTACCACACTGCCATAAACAAAAATAGCCCACCAAACTTCAGTTCCCCCTTTCCACCTAAAACCAACCTCAGTATTGAACTCAGAACATACACAATGAACAATATCCACATTCATGGACCAGCCCAACAAAAGACCACCTTTAGATCCTATAGGATCCACATAAACCCATCTATCGGCCATATTAAGGTTTTTACAAACAGTTTTAACAAAAGATTTTTTCTTTTTAGTTTCAGATAAAAATACAAAATCTGGGAGATAGGCCCTAAGGTTTGCCTTCAACTGGGGAATTGTAGAGGGTTCTCCCAAACTTCTACAATTCCACACCAAAGCTCTCATTTGGAACTTTGGGCCCAGTTATGGTTGGTTACCTTCACCTTTGAATCACTGCTAGACACATTCTGCTTATGTTTTTTGGAAACAGATTCTTGAATAACAAGATCAGACACCTCAGCATCAATTATGGTTTTCCTTTTCAAATTAGCCTTATCACTTTGAGGTTCACAAAAAGCTACCTGCTTATCAAGGTTATTTTTAGACTCAACAATTTTACTCCTGACAATCCTAACAAAAGACCTCTGACTCTTGGGAACAGGGGCCTGTTGTTGAATTTGGCCAACAGGAACATTTACAAGGTTACAAAAATCCATTTCATGTGCCTTTGAACTATCAAGGTCCATAGGTGCAAAAGAACTATAAACTAGCTTTTTATCACCCATTTCCTTGCCCTAAGAAATTTTCAACTCATTGTTGCTGCTAACCACCTATAGACTTTTACTACCCTGTTCTACCCCCTTGGATTGTTCACCCCCTCTCACCTTAGGCTCTGCAAACTATTCAGTTTCAATGATACCAGGTGTAACCTTGGGCTGCATCTCCCCTTCCACAGTTGCTTTTGCCTTACTAGACTCTGACTTGAAGACCTCCTCTCTCTAGGTTCAGAGATCCCCCCAAAGGATTACCTTAGCCACTCCACAAATTGCTCAGATTTCAACACACTTCTCTTAATGTCTGATTCTTCACCTCACATATTTTATCATAATGACCTTTGCGCCCACAATAAAAACAAAAAGTGAGAAGGTGTTCATACCTGAATTCCATCCACTGCTCCTCCTTGCCCAACTTTATTTTTGTGCCTCTGGGAATAGGTTCCAACAGATTCACTGCCACAAGAATTTTGACCATGTTCCCATTATAGCCAGCAACCCAGCTATCACAACATCAAGAACCTCATCAAAGATTCGCCCAATCTTCATTCCTGTTTCCTCAGATATCCAATGCAGTGGTAGTTTATGGATTTGCACCCATAGTTCCACTTTAATTTTTCATCACGAAACTCCACTTCATTTTTCTTCCATTCCTTTAGGAGCAGATACTGCCCATCGAACGACCACGCTTTGCCTGGAAGAACTTTAGTTCTATCTTCCACGGATTGAAAGAGAAATTGAAATAGATTTTACCTCAGTACTCTTATTGTAAATGGTTGTGAGGTACGCCATACGATTGTCATGGTTGTTTTCAAACCATTTAGATTCACCTTTTTCTCTCCAAATATTTTGCCTATTAGACTCAACTCACATCCTTGGAGACTTGGTTCTATGTCTGCATCAGAGAGTGCAACACCTGCTTTTTCCTTATCTAAAAGAGCAAACTTTGAGAGCTGTGCAACTATGTCTTGCGCCATATCACCATACTATATATCCATGCTCACTAGACCAGTAGCAGAATCGAGGATTCAAAACACCCTGCAGGACAAGAAAACAGTACAAAGCAGACATGTTAGATATAGGGGAAAAACAACACAACTGGGATAGAATCGCTATATGTGGGACTCGAATATGCACAATAGACCGAAAACCCAACCCTTCCCACAAGAAATCCCCCAGAAAAGCAACTAAAGTAAAACCCCCCGATATGACAAAGAAAACCCTAATTTAGCGCAGAGACACGAAAGAAAAGACACTGATGCCACCGAGATTCGATACGAGGTTAAGGGAGATGCGAAATAAGGAAGGAAAATGAACAAGAAAAATTAAACGTAGATTGGGAACACTCCATGTCAGATGGAACTTCGAACTCCAAAGGGAGAGGGTTTTCCATAGAGATGGAAATTAATAGTAAAGAAACATTTAGGTATATATATGAACTGGGCATAATTATTTCATAATTGGAATAAAATAAACTATAAAAAAATCAAAATTTAGTATGTGCTGCAAGTATTTGGGACATCCTAACAATAAGTACAATCTAAATTAATAGTAAAGAATACAGATTGTGGTAGCATAATTGATGTAGAGCGTGGTAGACAAAAGGGGTACGAGATATAAAATCACGTGAATATCGATAATCTTATGAATAAAACCTCTCCCCCTCTCGAACAGATGAAGGCCAAATATATAAGAATCCTACTTCCCCCTATTGCTACTTATCTTGCCTAACAAATAGGCTAGATAATTATTATTTAGTTATCAATAATAATCAAATACTAAGGGAATAAAATAAAAGGCTAAATAATACTAGGAAATAAATAAACTAAATACGAAGCCGGTCAAATTTATCCAAGAATACAATCGCGGTCTCGTCTCCATCATTCTCCCCCGGTTGAGAAGAATTCGGCCGCGAATTCGAAATTGTCTCGTCTCCATGTGTACAACTTTAATAAATTTAGAATCTTTCAACTTCGTTTCTTTGGCAATCCTTGTGAGCTCCCCAATAAAATATTTCCTCAATTTGGCATTGTCACAGAGGGCATTGCAGTCCCCAGACACACCAATTTGTGCTGCCCATTTCTCCACTGCTTGGATGTTGGGATTAATAATAGCAACAAGGAAATTTTGTGCTTCCCATTGCTCCACTGCTTGTTTGGTTGGATTAATAATAGCAACAAGAAAGGCCTCCCAATTGTTCCCGTATACCAATATCGAGACAATATCATAGACTTTCTCGAAATTTTCCACTTCCACATATTCTTCTCCTGAGTGTTTAAAATTATTCCTTCTGAAATAAACAAACTTCAAGCTCCCCTCAGGCTGCCATTCACCAATATCCCCAAGGAAAGGATTTGGCAGATCAAAGATTATTTTTTGTCCCACAAAATCAAGTGTAGATTCTGCATGGCACGTGAAGTATGCTATTGCTCCAGCACCCAAAATGTCAGACAAAGGAACACAATAGAGTTCATGAGCATTACAAGCCTCCATACTTAGAACCCACTCAGGAGAATTAGCACCATAAATTTCACACCGTCCTTTGTCCGCAACTCCACAGCTGCAAATGGAATTACCAATTTGCAGCACAATGTCAGAAACTTCTTTGTAAGTTACCCATATGTATTTACCTGGCATGCCATGCACAACTTCACGACGACCGGACATTCTATTATTGGGATATTTCTCTACTGACAAGCTAAAAGTGTCATCCTCAAAGGCACCACGCGAAAGAAAAAGGACAGATGACGAAGACGGACCCGACAAAGGTCGTGGCGGCCCTGGATGCAAAACGATCTTAACACCCCCAAAAAGGAAACTGTAGGTATTAAGGCGACCGTCATACGTAGCGGCACGATCGAACTGCCACGGACGGCCCAATAACAAATGGCAAGCATTCATCGGCACCACATCGCACCAAGTTTGATCCCGATACTTCGGCCCAATGGAGAAAGAAACCAAAACGCGACGGTCCACCGTGACCGCCGTACCTTTCTGGATCCAGGCAAGAGTATATGGCTGTGGATGAGGTTCCGTTGAAAGGCCAAGCTTTCCCACTGCCTCCTTTGCAAAGACATTCTCACACGATCCAGAATCGATAAGGAATCGGCACACGCGATCCCCCACGGTACATGTTGACTCGAAAATATGGTGCCGCTCCACCGGTTCGTTGGTTGAGTCCCGAGGCGCTAAACACGACCGACGAAGAACAAGGGCTATCCCGACATCGTCGGTAAGATGTTCCTCGACTAATTTCGGCTCTTCGTCAAAGATAGGAGGCCCATCATAAACCTCTGCCGCCGAAAAAGCTTCGATCACCTCAGCAAATAAAGCACGTGACCCCGCCACTTGTGGACATGCCGCTTGCCGGTGGCCGAAATCACCGCATCCAAAACAACGTGGCCCGCTGCCCGTACGCTGGCCCGCCAGAACTCTCGCAAAGACTGTCGCACTGCCCAGGCCCGAACAACCAGTCCGGCCCACGCTCTGGCCCGTGGACGCTGAAGTTGCACTCAGCCCGGCTCCTGGCCCGCGGTTCGCAGACAACCCCGAACTCTCAGCTCCTGTACCCGTTCCACCTCGTGCCATCGGAAAAAAATTCGAGGATGTGCGCCGTGCCTGCTGTTGTTCGACCATGACCGCACGTTGATGAGCATCAGACACCGTGTCCGGAACAAATAAGTTCAACGTGTCCTGAATCGAAATCCGCAAACCACCCACATAACGGGACACAAGCTGATCCATGGTCTCACGAATATCAATACGTGTAAGAAGCCGATAAAATTCTTCAGTGTACTCGTCAACCGAGCGCGACCCTTGTCGTAAATTCTGGAATGTTTGATAAATAGTGCGGGTATAATTAAACGGCAAAAATTCGCGTTCGAGATGCTTATGGAATTTCGCCCAAGAAGTAATCTTTGGTTTGCCCATGCGATGTCGCGCCCCCTTAAACTGTGTGAACCAGGCCGCAGCCCTACCCCTCAAACGAGTCGCGATCAAAGCCACCCGCCGATCATCGGGGACCTCCTTGAAGTCGAGAATCGACTCCACAGCAGCGAGCCAATCGAGAAACTCCTCGGTGTCGAGCCCGCCCGAAAACTCAGGTACCTCTATCCGAAAGCTCGACTCCCAGCGGTTGTCGCTGCCTTCGCCAGCGCGACGCTGTCCGCGAGGGACGTCCCAGCCCTCGTTGTCCTAGTGTACCGAACGGTGCTCGCCATGGTCATCTTCCCGTTGCTCCCGTCGGACGCCGAAGGGGTTGGTGTCCCAACACAACTCGGAAAATGAGATTGCGATAATTATTTTCTTCTTATAATGTTTTAGTTTTTTATGTTTTTTGAAACCATTCAAATACCCCTGTTGAATTTAATTATTATTTGAACTTAAACTGATAAAAATGTTCAAGGTTAAAATGCATGAAAAATGATACTTTATTTGCAATATTGTCATGTATTCATTTCTTTTATTAAAATAATTAAAGCCCGGTAAATACTAAATCTTGACTTCCTCCCCTGACGGCAAAAACACCCACGCACAGACGCCTTTACACACAGTCCACACATACCATCTAATTGTCTTCTTCATCGCCTTCGACCTCCAACCTCCGCCTCCACTTTCCATTCATGGTCTCCGTCCATGCATTGCTTCTCGCTCTCCATCCAAGAGTCGAAGCTGGAAGTTCACGAAGAGATAGGGCGGGCACAGTGACAGCATCTGCGATCGGCTATGGAAGCATTAACGGCACATGAATTGGGAAAAACCCTAAATTTCACAAATAGAAAGCTTGAGGGGTTTTTAGTCTCCAGTTGGGAGACAATTCTGTTGCCATATAAACACAACCTCCATGCATGTAGAAAGAAAAACGGGTCCACTGCCACTTTAATTTGTCTTCTTCTAATGTTTATTGTTTTCTAGTGATACCTATTGTAAGTTTCCATGTGTCTCCTTTCTACATGTTTCCTTTAACCTAGCATTATTTAAGGATTGTAAAATTCTAGGAAAATACGAGCAGCCGCACTGTACTCAATTTCATTTTATAAAATCGTGATCTGAAATTCTGTGATGAACTGAAGTTTAACCATGAGAGCTTGATTCCTTAAATGTTTTCATGGTATCAGAGCTGCAGGTTAAAACCTGTGGTCTCTGATCAATCTTCTCCCCTTTCTTTTTCTATTTTTTATTCCCGTTCATTCTTGATTTGAAACTATCGAGAAAACATGGCAACACCAGAATCCACAACCATACAGCTGCAAGGTCAAGTGGTGACAGCCAAGCTATATATCTAAGAACAATTTCTTGGTCTGGAAGCAACAAATACAAGCAGCCATCAAAGGATATGGCCTGGAGAATCACATCTCAGGAGCAGAACCGCCTCCAACAACGATCACAAACACCAATGGTAATGAGGTACCAAATACAGCTCACTCTTTATGGATTAGACAAGACCAGCTCATTGTGTATTGGTTATTATCTTCCCTTTCTGAGAGCACCCTTATTACCACCGTTGGTTTGGAATCTGCCTTTGAGATCTGGGACAATTTGGAAACATCATTTGCTAGCCAATCAAGAGCTAAAGTCATGCAATATAAAGTCCAACTCCAAAACCTCAAGAAAGGAGGTATGAGCATGATGGAGTATCTAAACAAAGTGAAAGCTTGTTGTGATGGACTAGCTGCTGCAGGACAAAAGCTGTCTGAGGAAGAACAAATCACACACATATTAGCTGGGTTGGGAAGTGAATACAACCCGATCATGGTCTCTATTGGATCTAGAATTGAGCCTTGCAGACTAAGAGAGCTACATACCCTTCTTTTGAGCTTTGAAAGTAGACTTGAAACATTTGAAATGCCACAGCTGGGAGTAGATGGATCTAGTCCAATGGAGAATTTCACCACAACCAATCAAACTGGAAGGAGAGGATGCTTTAACAACTTCAGAGGAAGGAGCAATAACAACAACTTCAGCCCAAGAGGTGGTAGAGGTGGCTATGGAAGAACAGGACCCTATAGGGGTAGAGGTGGTAGGTTCAACTCCAAACCAAAATGCTAAATATGTCACTTGATGAACCATACTGCAGATAAGTGCTGGTGCAAAATGGATATGAACTTTGTGCCTGAGAACAGAAACCAGTACAACCAAGGAAACACATTTACTAATTCACAGGGACAATCTTCCTACACCTCTCAGAGCAAATCAGCCAATGTGGCTAGCATGCCACCATTTGAACAGAACCAAGACACCTTTTGGTTTCCAGACTCAGGTGTCACCAATCACCTCACTTATGACATGGAAAACTTAAGCATGGCCTCTGAGTACACTGGAGGAGAGAAAGTTCACATGGGAAATGGATCAGGTTTGAACATATCCAATATTGGTAGTTCAATAATTCAATCTCGCAACACTAATAAAAAAATAGCTCCTCCTAAAAAACCTTCTCTTTGTCCCTCAAATTGCCAAAAACCTTATCAGTGTTTGCCAATTCACAAAGGATAATGATGTATATTTTGAATTTCACCCCCAATATTTGCCTTGTGAAGGACCAGGAAACAGGAGCAACTCTACTCCAAGTGACTGTTAAGGATGGCTTATATTGTTTCAATTTGTCAACTCTCAATGGTTATCACTTGCAGCCTTTAAACCTTGCAAATAAGAGCTTAAATTTTTCTTTTTGCCCAACAGCCTGTTCTACTGTTACTTCAAAAAAATGTGATCTCAATACTTGGCACTCTAGATTAGGTCATGCTGCCATGGAAACTGTAAAGAAAGCTTTAAACTCTTGTCACATTCCTTACTTTGCTAATGAAAATGCTACTCTTTGTTCCTCATGTCTTAAGGCTAAAAGCCACAGATTGTCATTCAATGATTCCACTTCTTTGCATGTTAAACCATTTGATTTGATATGTACTGACCTTTGGGGACCAGCTCCCGTTAAATCACACCGTGGTTATTCCTATTATATTTGTTTTGTTGATCATCACACCAGACATACCTAGGATGTACTTGCTTAAGAACAAAACTGATGTAGGTGTTGTCTTTCATCACTTTCACAAACTGATACAAACACAATTCAACACACCAATCAAATGCTTTCAAAGTGATGGTGGGACAAAATTTAAGCCCCTATCAACCTTTTTTCAGCAAAATTGCATTTTCCACAGACTTTCTTGCCCCTACACACCCCCACAAAATGGCCTTGTTGAAAGAAAAAATAGGCATATAGTTGAAACTGGTATATCCCTCTTAGCCAATGCTTGCATGCCATATGTTTATTGGGACCATGCTTTCACAACTGCAGTCCACCTTATAAACAAGCTTCCCACAAAAGTTCTCTTTTTCAATCACCATTTGAGAAGTTGACAAAAGCAAAGCCTGACTATAACTACCTAAGGATTTTGTTTATGTTATCCCTTTACAAGACCTCTCAACAAACACAAGTTAGAACATAGATCACGGCCCAGTACCTTCCTTGAATATAGTCCTTCCCACAAAGGCTATAAAATACTACTTCCCAACAAAAAGGTTATCATTTCAAGACATGTTGTCTTTGATGAAACCATTTTCCCATTTTCCCAAACTCCCCACATACTTGATTCCTCTATTCACAACCAACATTTTTCAGTGTTACCTCTATTTCAAATCCCTTCCCATCCCACAACCTCCTCGCCAGTTAACTCCCCACCACAATCCCCTCATCCCCAACACATTCTTTACCTCAAAACTCTCAACAATCTTCACCATCTAGCCACTCCTCCACATCCAATCCACATTCTTCCACCTCAACCCCATCTTCTCATTCTCCAAATCCAATTCAGAGTGGCAGATTGGTTGTTGATCTACCAATTATGCCTGCTCCATCTCCCAGTTCATACTCCTCACATCAACCTCAAAGGCACCCAATGACTACCTGATTCAAACATGGCATTCCACTGCCACTTTAATTTGTCTTCTTCTAATGTTTATCGTTTTCTAGTGATACCTATTGTAAGTTGTCATGTGTCCCCTTTCTAGATGTTTCCTTTAACCTAGCATTATTTAAGGATTGTAAAATGCTGAGAAAATACGAGCAGCCGCATTGTGCTCATTTTCATTTTATAAAATCGAGTTCTGAAATTCTGTGATGAACTGAAGTTTAACCATGAGAGCTCAATTCCTTAAATGTTTTCAAATTCTTAGTCGTCTTTGTGTCGGGTCAATTGGGTTGTGGTTGTAAGGTAACCTTTTCCTACTTTTTCAAGTCAAAACCAAAACTGTCGCCTTAGAAAAATAATAAAGTAAGAATTTGATATCGTGTGAATTGCGTTCAATTGGATTGTGAGTTTAAAATGGAAAAAGAAAAGTACAAGTCAATTTTGATTATTGGATCTAAATAAATTTTCGACATTAGATATTTGAAATTGGAACAAAAAAGTACAACTCAGTTCTTGAAGTTTTTTTTGCTTATGTACTCTTGTTGAACCTTGATAAAGATGTTTTTTTAATAATAAAGTTAGTTTTATTTTTTTTTCTTTTGAAAAAAAAGAAAAGAAAAATAGGCGGGCTTGGCCTGCTGAACCCACGGCCCGAGGCGAGAGCGATGGCCTACTTTTCTCAGGTCCGCCAGGATGGCGGGTCAACCCGCTCCGAGTCAGCCCATTTTGACAACTCTAAATACATATGAGTACGTGATTGGAAATTATTAGAACCCTTTTAGGTGTAACACATAAAATTTCATCCGACAAACAGCCATTACTCAATTGACAATACACCTCACGTACGACTAGAGATGTTAAATGCTCTTTGGCCCAACGGGCCGGCCCGTTTAGCCCAGGAAAAAACAGGGTTAAGGCCTTTTATTAGCAGCTCGTTTAAATTCGGGCTTTTTAGGCCCGGACCGTTTAGCCCGAAGTTCGCTAGGGCTAGCCCGAAAACCGCTAGGGCTAGCCCGTTTAACTAGGGTTTGGATGGTGTATATGTTTTTAGAAAGGTAAGGAATATGTCTCATGATTCCTTGTATATTACAATTTTGTTATTCTACTTACATATAATTATGAGTTATAATGTATAATTATTATTTTGATAGATAATTATTAACAAATTTTATTCTATTTCGCAGCAAAATATTTAAGCCAATCGGCTAATAAAAAACAAATGAGACAAAGACCTAACACATAAAATATAGTGATAGAATATAAATTCAACAGTATGCTATATTGTGAAATTTCCCGAAACGTACCAAATAACTAGTCAAATGGTAGTTATAAGTAATAGTTCGAATATTTTTTTTTTTCTATTGAGAAACAATATGTTGTTTAACAGTTTGTAATGTGTATTCGTATATGAAGTGTATTTGTATATATATAGTGGTAAATAAATAGCCGTTGAAAAAAACCGTTAACTAGGTGTTGTAATTTTTATTATTATTATTATAGCCCGTATAGCCCGTTTAACCCGAAGTCCGCTTGGTTTAGGATTAGGTCCTTTAATTGGTAGCCAGTTTAAATCCGAGTTTTTTTAAGTCCGAACCGTTTAATTCGAAGTCCATCAGGACTAGCCCGAAACCGCTAGGGCTGGTCCATTTAACATCTTTACGTACGACCTCAAGATAAGACAGCACCCCGATTTCAATAATTGTATATTGTAGCCAACGACTCTCATGACTCATCACATACTAATGCATTGATTACTTTTGAAGCAATGATTAGTGATACCCCAAAAGATAATGTTAATTAACCATTAGTGAACAGAAATTCTAAAACGATAAAAAATTTATATAACAAACACACAAATGTGTAAAAATACAACTTTAAAAAAGTCCAAAGCTGAATAAAACAGGAGAACAGGTCTGACGACCGCCTAGAAGCCCGACACTAACAAACGCTAGAAACCAAAACAAGACACTCGAGACAACAACACAACAAACACAAAGAAAAACTACAACGAAAAGTCGATTTAATGGAATTTTTTGATTTAATAATGAATAAAGTTGATTGAGTGGATTAATTTTAATAATATTAAAATGCAATAATTAAAGTTCATGTGATTTAAAAATATAAGAGGGATTATTGAGAATGATAAACCGTTAATTGTGTGGGTGAATGAATAGTGAATTAAAGTTAATTTGATGTGTGATGATGATTATTAATATTATTTTATTATATTAATAATATTAAGGAGAGTTGAGTTTGATTCATTTGAGTTGAATTTTGAGGAAAAAAGAAGTGTAAAAACATTCTCCAATCAATAAAATTCGATTAATTTTGCAGCTAATCACCCCTTGAATATCATGAAAAAGCTCATAATCGGTTACAAATGTATATTGGCCCTATTGGGTATTTGTAAATTTGTAGCTGCAAGTTGAAAACTTTTGTATTCTGTATAATTACGAATATTTTTCATCATGGGATACTTATAGTATTTTCAAATGTTTAAATGAAAATAAAAATTACCAAAACTGTACATTATTGACTTAATATAAAGGAAATAACTGAATAAATATTTTGAGGGTACTGTACATGTTAACTACACTTGTCTATTCATCACAAATATATCTAATTTTTTGGGAAACTATATGATATGACTTTTGAAAAAATGAGGAGAGAACTCCACTACTTAAAATTTTGACATTTAGGTGAATTTGGATTTAATCACGACCTTTCAATTTTTATAAAATTTATCATCATCTTACTTTTTGGCAAATTGGTAGCAATTTGGAAAACCTGTCACTGAAAGACTAAGATCCGTGGCAGAGAACAGTGCAACAGACAATGACTCAGAGACGGATGACGGCGGCGGCTCGGTGATCAGGTGCGGACTTGTGCTTGTGGCTTACCAACGGGCACCAAACGTCGGTCTGTGCAGCACGACGTACGACACGGGACACAAGCCTCGACTTGTTCAATAATTTAAGATAAGATCAAACGAGATGATTCTAGACTCTCGTTTGATCATCATCCTCGACAAGAGGCAACGGTTGCAGCCAAGTAAGGATTCCGACGAGAAGCTAAGTGGTACAACCAAACATATTTGGGTGGTACACGACTCTCGGACTGGGGTATGAATTAAATTTAAAATTTGATGGATGTGGGAAGAAGGACTAGGCTTAGTAGAAGAAATTTTTATTTTCGCTATTTAATTAATTAATGGTTGGGAAAGAAACAACAGTCATTTTTGTTCTTACGTGAATAAAAAATCAGTCAGTCTTTACTGCTTTATTATTATTATTATTATTATTATTATTATTATTATTATTATTATTATTATTATTATTATTATATGTTTTTAGTTGGTTATATTTTTGTTTGTTTGATATTTTGTTTTTCTTCCTTGAAGAACATTACTTGGAGAGATTTACAGACGAAGAATATGCTTCGAGATTTATACTAGCAATCGTCACATCTCCAATGATGTTTTGTAAGTTCTTTCTAGTTTGTTTTTATTCTTACGTGCTTCATATAATTTCATTCAAGTATGGGGGGAGATGTGATATTTTGATTTGAGAATTTTAGAGAGAAGATGACACAATATCTTGTATTATCTTGCATATCATTTAATTTCATGTAAGGTTTTATCGCTTTAGTACGTTCATTGCTTTCTTAGGATTTGAGTAGTTGTAGTTGATCGACTTTGATCCACCTTGATGAGTTTACTGTGCATATTTAATATAGAATTAGGGCTTAATGTGCTAAGTGATGAAATTTGAGAATTGATTGAATTGTGAATTTGAATGATTGGTAGATGCATTTATTTCATGAGTATATGATCCTTTGGAGCTTTTGAGCCTTATTATTTTTGAGTATCGTTCATTGTTTTTTGAATTCCAGAACTTGCATTGGTATCTTTATCGAGACCACATGGTGTGTGCTTTTTGTGAAAATGATCTCAGGCATATTTTTGTTTGAACCTTTTTTACCATTTTAGCTTACCAGATGATATTTTCATTCCCTAGTTAACCCTTTTGAGCTTTGCCTATTTTCTCTGAATGCCACATATTGAGCTATATCTTTATTTTCTTCTTGGCCTTGCTTGAGCATTTAGAATTATATCATATGAAGATGATGAGTTATTTTTTGTGGTGTGGATAAAGGGAAGACGTGAATGGGAGTGTAATTTGATTGTGAAAGTTGAATGAGGTTGATAGAGTCGAAAAAAAATATACGAGAAAAATAGGCCAAACTTATAAGTCTAGTGGGCTACTCCTCCTTCCACTAATTAGTTTTGGGATGGAACCTCACGTGGGCTTCATCTGGGCTCATTCTGTTATGCTGCGCTTCATCTGCGTTGGACCGCACCCATTTTACCCCCAAATTCTTACATGGCATCAGAGCTGGCATACGTGGGTTCTGGCGATGACTTACCCGTATACCTGTGTACAATATGAATGTCAAATCAAAGATGTTAAAATATAATTATTTATGTGTTTTTATTTCATGAATTATTTATGTATTTCTATTTCATGAATAAAGTAGAAAAATCATAGTTTTTTTGACTCGGACAACCTCGGCGGGTCGACCTGGGTCCCGGTCGACCCAGAGCTGAAACCATTTCTGGTGGGCTATTTGGACCCGGTCAACTCGGCCGACCCGGGGCATTGACCGGGTTGATCCGTCCATATATATTTTTTTTTTATTTTTTTTTCATTTTTTTGGTTTTTAAAAATAAAACTATGTATATATTTTTATATGGTAAATATTTATTATGAGATACATATTTTTAACATTTTAATGTACAAATTTTATACACAAAATATTTAATTTTGTTACTTGTATGTATATTTATATGACAAAAATACGCTATATATAATTTATAAATATTTTAAAATTAATTATACAGTTCAGCAATTAACCCAGTGACCCGACGGTTAAATTGGTGACTCGATGACCTGAGGACCTACTCGGATCGATCATCTGTCCGAGTTTAAAAACTATGAGAAAAATAAAAAATTGTTGCGAAGACAAAGTAATAAGGGTTGATACTTGATAGCGATCGGTGATGGCCGATCCACCACGTATTTGTATTTGGTGTGGTTCAGTTTTCTTATCAATTTATCCTTTTATAATTATAATCTAATAAAAACTTAAAAATGATACTGAAAGTAAAAAACTCCAATCATCAATTTGGGCGGCTATATTTTAACAAATATAAAATTGAAATGAATATAATTATAATTCATAATCCAACCAATAAACCCTTACTAGCCAACAATAAATATCCCCATCTCTCAGTGCCCCCACTCACTCCATCTCTCTTTCTCCTCCCCACCACTAAAATCGTCCCCATTAATTCTTGCTTAATCTCCACGATTTATTAAATGGTGAAGGACGTTGAGGGGACGGCGGAGTACTCGGCCAAGGACTATCACGATCCGCCGCCGGCGCCGCTGTTGGATTTGGATGAACTGAGTAAGTGGTCCTTTTACAGAGCGCTGATTGCGGAGTTCATCGCCACACTCCTCTTCCTCTACGTCACTGTCCTGACGGTCATAGGGTACAATCACCAGACGAACGCCGGCGACCTGTGTGGCGGCGTCGGAATTCTCGGAATCGCGTGGGCCTTCGGCGGCATGATTTTCATCCTCGTTTACTGCACCGCCGGTATTTCCGGTGAGTTTTCCTTTTTCCCAACATATATAATTCGTCTACTATATGTATTTGGAGTAGTAATTAATTGGGTTTGTTAGATAATTAAACACATATATATTTGGGTATATATTTAAATAATTATAGCTAATAATATGTTGCTGTTAAACAAAACAAGTTCGAGAATATTAATTTATAATGCTCGAACGGGAAAGCAAAACAAGTTGTTTGTGAGTTAAGCTCAACATTAATTACAGTTCGAGAAGAAATTTTTACGTAATAATATGAATTTTTATTTTAACTCAATTCATTTAGACTCCAAATATATCGACTTTAAGATCATTTAGTTTTAGTTACCGAGACGAGTTGATTCAAACTTGAGTTTTCAAAAGTTTGAGTTAGGCTCGATGTATGCCAAAACATAAATATAATCAAGACAAAGGGTAGAAACTATCAAATGACTAAAATAGGTAATAGATTAACTAATTTTATATGCAAGAGAAAGTCATATGACATGAAAACGTAGCACAAGGGAAAAAAGTAAGTAAAGTAATTACTGTAATAAAAAATTCATGTTCGATGATGATGTGGCTGTCCATATCAACAACCCCACTAGAAAGTTGATCAAGACTAGTAGACTCTTAAAAGGAATTAATTATATAAAAATGCTCAAATCAATATTGTTATAACCATAATACAATTTCACTAAAAACTAATTTTCGATTTCAACATATTAGTTATTACTATGCATACTAGAAGAGAAAAAAAAAATAAAAAAATTAGAACCTTGCGTTCAAAAAGTCAAAATAAGAAAGATATTCTGAAATTTGCTAGTAAAATCAATTGCCGAAAATTTTAATAGTTAAATTACCCACCGTACTTTTTGCTACCACTGTTTTCATAGCCATTTCTTTTTTTTAAAAAAAAAAAAAAAATTAACCCGTATTTTGCTAAATAATATCAATTCATAGGTGGGCACATAAACCCGGCGGTGACGTTTGGGATCTTGTTGGGCCGAAAAGTGTCGTTGATAAGGGCAGTGCTGTATATGGTGGCCCAGTGCTTGGGCGCAATCTGTGGCGTGGGCTTTGTGAAGGCCTTCCAAAAGACGTATTACAACACTTACGGTGGTGGGGCCAACGTTCTGGCCCACGGCTATAACAAAGGCGTGGGCTTGGGCGCTGAGATTATCGGTACCTTTGTGTTGGTTTACACCGTTTTTTCCGCAACTGACCCAAAGAGGAGTGCAAGAGACTCCCATGTCCCTGTAAGTAATATTATATTATAATATAAATTAATGCTCATTTTTCCATGTTTACAGTAGTTAAAGTAAAACAATAATATAATAAATTTATATTATTTAAAATAAAATAAATTTATTTATATTGTTTCATTTTTGGAAGTCTGATTAAAAGATGAAAAATTTAAATAAGTAGAGCAGGTGACCTAAACTATGTGCCATTTTCCAACATTTAATGTATTGCGTGGTATGTATGTAGGGGATAGCGATGCTTTGAAAACGGGGACTTTTTCGTGGCCACTAATTTATTCAACTCTCGTAATTCAATAATCAAACACCTAAAAAGTTGACCCTCCTAGTTTTAGTTAATGGAACACTTGGCCCATTGATTTTTAAAGGCAATATCGAAGTGACAATCGTCATTTTTTTTACTAAGCCTGACTTAATATTCGATCTTATCTTAAGTTTATATATAAAATTTCTTACTCATAGACTCTGTATGTTAATTAAGCTAAAGGTTGAAGAGATTATTATATTTTGTTTATATTCGTACGTATTTTCCTCTCGTGTATGTCAGTTTTAAGTTTCACGGCTTTAATCAAATAACAGAACTTGGAAACTGTAGAGTTTTTTATTAAGACATTTATCAGTTCATTTAATTTTTGTAGATAGGTACATAAAATTGTCTTGCAACCTGAAAAATAAATACAGAAGGGAGTTTGATATGACTAAATCTTTTTATAATTTCCAGAATGCACTTGAAAGTTCTCGAGAATTTTTACAGCGAGGATTATAATTTTGTCTTAATATGAGCAATAATTGAAGTTTGGAAATAGCTAGCTTAACGAAAAGTTAAAGTGGCCAATTTAAACCGTCATCATGAAGAGTTGTATGACCAAATTTGTGAAACAAATACATGTTTTCTTCATCATTATTGATGATGTCTTCAAATGCTATAATCTCTCAAATTCATTCACATAATTTTTTCCTTTAATAAATGACGTTCAAATGCTATAATATCTCAAATGTATTCACATATATTTTTTTCTTTTCAATAAATGATGGTCAATATTGAACTTGCAATTTTTCATTGGTTCAAATTATAGTAATTAAATAATAGTAAAGTAATGAAATCTTATAATAATAATAATAATAATAAAATGAAGGTGTTGGCCCCACTTCCGATTGGGTTCGCGGTGTTCATGGTCCACCTGGCGACAATCCCAATCACCGGCACCGGAATAAACCCTGCCCGGAGTTTCGGGGCCGCCGTGATATACAACGAGGACAAGGCCTGGGACGACCACTGGATTTTCTGGGTTGGTCCTTTCGTCGGAGCCGCCATAGCCGCCTTCTACCACCAGTACATCCTCAGGGCCGCCGCCATTAAAGCCCTTGGCTCCTTCAGAAGCACTGCCTGAGATAAATTAGCAATTTCAGATATTGATTTCCACTGTTATCTCTGTTTCCTCTTCTCTTGTTTGTATTTCCATCCAATTTGTTGCTTTTGTCCTTCCTTTATTTTTCGCTTTTTCCTTTTCTAAATAAATATCACTGTATCTTTTTTTTTTTCTTTTCTTTTTGTGAGTGTATATATCTGTTATTGTAATGGAAATGTTGTGTGTCATCTGTTTTGTATTCGTAATATGGTGAGGCTTGATTTATCATAGCGGAGCGGCGTCAATTTAATCGTTTAATACTAAACAACCAAATATTAAATTATAAAATTTAGTAAACACTTTTGCTCTATAATTGTTAGAACTTCGCCGGATAAAAAACACCCGATTGGCGGCGAGATCAACGGTTAAGACACAAAAAAGACTTAGGCGAACACAAAAGAACACGGCCTTATTTGGTGGTGTTGAATTGACAACAATTCTTGTGCTATTCTATTGCATAAATAAAAGATTATAAATAACATAATTAAGACCTATAAATCAAGATTACAAGAAAACTATAATCATATCAATATGACAATCACACAACTTATCTAGAGAAGAAAATAAGGAAAACAAATAAACTAATTGAGGTGCACAAGGATTATATATTATAAAAGAATATTTCCTACAAACTCCTCCTAAGTCTTGTGCACATTGCTGACATTGATCAGACCGATCTTAGAGCGCAGTTAATGGAACTTGGTCCTCCCAACCAACTTCGTTAAAATGTTGCGCAGTTCTTGTTTGCTCCTGATTAACTTGACATCTAATCTAGTCTTCCTCTGCAGACTCCTGATCAAAATGATATTTCACTTGAATGTTCTTGCTTTGTCCAAGGAGTACTGGGTTCTTGATTAAGACAAATGACATGCTTGTTGTCTAACCTCAGCATTGTCGCTCTTGGTGCTGATCCATGCACCTTAAACAGCACTCGAGCGAGCCAGAATACTTGACTAGCAACATTTGCAGTTGTTGTATATGTATTCTACGATTGACTGTGTCATTGCTACGCTAAAAAATTACTTCAGATAACACTTTTTTTTCGCTACAGATAATGCTTTTAAGCGTTATCGGAATCAGTGTTATCTGAAAACCGATCTCTTCAGATAACCGTTATAAAGTGTTATATGAATAATCTTTCATATAATGCTTTTTTATATTAAGCGTTATGTGAAAAACCTTTCACATAACACATTTTTATATTAACCGTTATGGGAATAACCTTTCACATAACATTTTTGTGTTAAACATTATCATAATATTGATTAGATAACATTTTTTAACAGAAGTGCTATCTGAGATGATGATAATACATATCACTTTTTTAAACAAGAGTTACCCATGTGTATTTTTTTTATGTATTTTGTGTGTGTACTCATTAACCTCTGTACCAGTAAACAAGAACCAAGTGACTTTAATCATAAACCCCATAAACCAAGAAGCAAGAACCAACAAGAAAACAACTCAAAAATGAATATAACAAAAACTTACTAACACAATCCACCAATTTTAACATTGTGCTTGTGTATGAACAAGAAAATAATGTAGCACAAAATCATGAGAGAATCGTATCTNGACAAGCATGACAAAATACATACTTGTTAAGTACGAAAATAATGCACATGTATCTGCTAGAATTACAAACTGAAAAGAAACGACTCAAGCATTATCTAAAAATTCGATTTTGCAATATATTATAAATTTAACACAACAATAACAACAAACGAATCGACATTAGTAGAGTTTTTATCTTACACTACTCTAAAATAGAGGCTATGTTTGTGCGCCTTCTCCAGTAAATAGTTTCGATGTCTCATTAAATTCTCCAAACAGATTGTCAGTTTTCGTGTTTTTCCACCAACTATCAGTGTTCCATTGTTTCTACTTTGAAATATAACGGAAAAAAAGAAAATATGATTACCACAAGGACCTCTACAGTACTCATGTGGAGGGTGCTTGTTGTGAAAAAGGTGCCCCTAATGCGTCTTTCGCGTTTTCGCTAACAAGTCCGGGAATATGAACATAAAAGCCAACATGTTCTAGTGCTAAAGTAGGAAAGGCGGAAACATCGTTAATATTCAACTCCAAATATAACATTATGATAATATATTATCAGCAAAAGCACGAAATCTTATTGCCCAGAATCAAATTTCAATCTCTTCTATGAGTAAATAATATAAGTACATCACAAGTTAAAGAAAGACACGTCCTCATGACAGCATTACTACCGTAGTGAATCAGAACCCGAGTACAAAACGACATTTCCTCTACCCGAGTCAGCAACAATTGGACTAAAAAGAAACAAATTTTCAAATCTAATATGCCCCTTGTCAAAATATATTACCAACTTTCATCATATATTGGTTTATAATGAATAGCTTGAAATTTTGAGGGATTAACAGAATTTCTCTTAAAGTGTAAAAGCAGATGTACATTCAAACAACTGCGGAAGCTTGTTCATACAAAACATGAACCTTCAGAAGAGCATCCCGCTCTTCCTCGGAACTCTTTCATTCATATAGATGTTTGGCCTATTACACTTAGGAATTATGCAGAAGACCCCCTTCTAAACCTACCATGTAATCACATATACAACTACTTTTTCGACTAAAAATCCCTTGTGGATATTTCAACATAAATCCCTTATGTTCTTCTAAGTGTTCATCCCGAACACTTACTCAATATTTAGTAAAAGATAATGCTCATGAAGATCAGGAACAGGCTCTTGTCTTCTCTCTCAATAAAAATAAATGAATTTTTGAAAGCACGATCAAAGCACACACCTCTCACTGTCCTCTCTATCAATATGTGATCTCAATAGAATCGAACTCCTTTACACTTGAGAGAAGGTGTGTTATATAGCACTACCAAAATGGTAAGTCTCCTCCTTTTTGTCTTCTCCAAAATTAGTCGTGTCCTCAATCTCAAGTCAACTCGAACATGGTAAGTTCTTCACACGTCTTGTAGCTGCTCAATTATGATAAGTGGATTTCCATGTATACACGTTTATCTTGCATGGTGATTCCTTTCTTCCATGATCGGCTGCTCAACCCCTCCTTGATTTCCATGATTCTCTACAACCAAATAAATAAATTATGAATATATAATATCAAGGAATAAATAATAAATAGAAAAGTACACTTCCCTTTTGTTTACTCTCAGTCCAGTATGTCATGTAAGTTCCAAGTTTAGTTTGGAGTTTGTTGATTTAATGCCACACCGAATATATTTTTACAATCTCCCCATTTTGCATATAAATAAAAAAAAACTCCTGGGAATGTACCTGCAAAAGACAAGTAGAATCACCAACTGCAAGTACAAATAACTAACCTACACAATTTAATGAGGTTGTTCAGGTGAACAACTCTAATAAGCAATCCTGAAAGAAAGCACAAATATAATAACTGGAATTAACAACGAGAAAATCACAAAACAAAAGCAATATCATGAGTTCAACCCATCACACATCATACGCAAAAACTAAAAGAGGTGTCCATCACCTAAACTCAACCAACAGGGGCAACTAGGAAGAAAAAACATAGATAGTTTTTAACACAACCACAAAAACAACTTGTTGATATCACAAATCGTATCAACACAAAAATATCATCCGAAATTTTGTATGAAAAAAATGGAGAAATCAAGATTTTTTTATGGATGTGTATTCTTTTGGATCTTTTAGAGATGAAAATCCTCTCTCTCCCTATGTCTCCCCCCTTCTACAATAATGGGGACTTCATTTTTTTTTATATCCCCCCCTCATGGCCACTTGGTCATATAATAATATAATAGTATAAGAGCATTTAATGTAATGTGACCGTGTGGGGTCTAGTTATGATGCCCGACAGCTTCGATTGATGCCTGTCTTGTCGGTAACGTACGTATTCTAAATACGGCTTCTTTACGGTATCTGGGTGGGCCAATCACTTTAAATTATGCTCAGCACAGGAATGGACGATCTTGACATTTGAAGACTCGGTCGATATTGGACGGCAACTCGGAGAACCTACTATTTGTATATTTATTTATTACACATTTTAGCCCTTATTTATTTTACCATGTGTCACTCTTTAATTATTCGTGGCCAAATTGGGTATCAAGAAGAGGTCCCCGAGTTTTAGACATGTTCTGAACAGAACTGTTCTGGAGTCACGTTTATTTACAATTTGGCAGATTCTTCGCCTGTAATCTTTTGAGCTTCAAGTTCTTTACGTTGTGATAAATAACTTTTGTGTGATATATAAGATCAATTTTTTATCTTATCGGAGTTTACCGCATTGATACATGCTGATATGTAATTTCTGGGTGCTTTGGGACCCTTGGACGTTTTGTTGATCATTTTTTAGGTTTTGACCTGGTGTTTTTATATTAGTCATGGCTTTCTGCTCTTTGACGAGTTGAGTCAGTAGAATGGATAGACAATTCTTTGGAATCACTATTGAATGGGGCCTAAGTGGTCTAGTCAGATAATTTGGTACCCATTTTTGCATTTTGTGCAATGCGAAGTGTTTGATTGATTTGTTTTTTGCGATGATGGTAATGGTATGGATTTCTGTGGGCACTCGGGCCCATTGGATTTTTAGCGGTCTATACGAAGATGTTTGTTGATATTATTTGTTTTGGCAATTCTATGTTAACCGTATTCACAGTTTTTTTGTCATATTGGGGTTACTCAAAAAATGATTTATGTGATTGTTTTAGTATTTTATGTGGACCTGGTTGAATAGTTTGGTATATGGTCTTTAGTCTTATTCTTATTTAGTTATTGTTTGGTCGGGTGGCGTGGTGCCCGATCTTTGACATGATGCTCATTAAGCGAGTTGAATTTTGGAAAGCACCCAAAAATTACATATCAACTCGTATCCATTCGGTAAACTTCGATAAGATAAAGAAGTGATATTATATATCACACAAACTTTATTTATCACAACGTAAATAACTCGAAGCTCAAGAGATTACATGTGAAGAATCTGCCAAAGTGTAAATAATGCGACTTCAGAACAGTTCTGTTAAGAACATGTCCTTAACTCGGGGACCTCTTGTTGATACCCAATTTGGCCACGAATAATAAAAGAGTGACACGTGGTAAAATAAATAAGGGCTAAAATGTGTAATAAATAAATATTCAAATGGTAGGTTACCCGAGTTGCCGTCTAGTATCGACCGAGTCTACAAATGTCAACATCGTCCCTTCCTGTGCCGAGTAGAATTTAAAGTTATTGGCCCACCCGGATATCGTAAAGAATCCATATTTAGAAGACATACGTTACCGACAAGACGGGCGTCAATAGAAGCCGTCGGGCATCATAACTGGGGCCTACACGGTCACATTACATTAAATACTCTTGCACTATTATATTATTATATGACCAAGTGGCCATGAAGGGGGGATATAAAAAAAAATGAAGTCCACATTATTGTAGAAAGGGGGAGACATAGGGAGAGAGAGAATTTTCATCTCTAAAAGATCCACAAGAATACACATCCCTAAAAAAATCTTGATTTCTCCATTTTTCATACAAAATTTCGGATGATATTTTTGTGTTGATACAATTTTTGATATCAACACAACTGGTAGCAAGCAGACTCCGAGTCTACACAGACTCTTCTTCCTCTGAACCATCTGAACATTCACCAGATCCTTCTTGATCATCCTCAACAATAGACTCTAAACTTTCTTCTTAACCACCTTCCTGGTCATCCTCTTCATCCTTAGCTCCAAGTTCCACAGCAACTTCTTTAACTTTCCTTTTTCCCTTATCAAGAGCAACAACCTTTTTTTCTTTAACTACTTTCTTCTTCAGATCACCCACTTTGGCTTTCTCTCCCTTTTTCGATTTATGTGTCGAAGGGGCCTTTGCCTTCAGTGCACCTAAGATCTCTTTGTTGTACCTGTGCTTATCTGCCATTCTTTTCTCAAAGCCAGCAAACACTGCAGCCTACTGCGCTATGAAGGTACTGAGCGCAGAAGGCACATTAGATGCCTTCACTAGAGACGGGAATCGAGGCACTACTTTCTTTGTAGAAAGGGCAAACGGCCTTACAAAAGGAGTTAGTTCATCTCTAACCCTTGGATCGACTTTGATACCAACCTTCATCGGAATTGAATAAATAATCGAGGGAAATTGAAGGAGCTTACGGGGTTTCGAGATATCTGCAAACGAAACAACATTGTCAAATATCAATGAACCGGGTTCAAAAGGAATTCCACTCAATATGCGAAAGATCACATGAGCTTGTGTTGGAGTGACACGTTGTTTATGAGATGTGGGCATCCAATTCATAGAGACTATATTTTGCAAGGCGTTTGCCCGATCAGTTAGACTCTTAACAAACATATAGGGTGAGATCCACTTGTTAAGTTGTCCACCCGTCAAGGAATACGCATCCTCATCAAGATTATCAATAAGAGGGGACAAGGAGGAACCTTCACCAAGACAAAGACACAGATTTATCACGGAGGGCAAAAAGTCCATGATACAGTTACGAACAAACACCTTCTGAAACATCATAAATTCAGGATCTTACACTGATGGGGACAGGTTAGAGTAAAACTCAACAACTAAACGAGGGCATAACTTACCAATATAAACAACAGACTTGCAAGACCAATTGGTTTCTAAAGATCAAATAGACCGAGCTTTTCGAAATGAAAAGGAATGATGATACGCTCAGAACGAAACAACATTTGTGAAAAGATTTGAACATAGCGAGATTCGGAGGAGGTAGAATAGAACTGACAAGAGTAGGCATTACCAACATCAAATGGCCTGTCATCATCATCACCTACCTCATCAACTTTTGACCATGGTTATGCAGCTTGTGACAGGGCATCCTTACCATCATGAGTACACACAAGTGAACTTGGGTTTATCACAGAATCTTCGGCAGCCACAAACTCATCAATCTCCTTCTCCAAAGCATCGTCACAGTCTTTGGAGTCCAATAATGACTCACCATCAGATTTTGGAGTAGATTCAGAGACACAGGAACAGTAGTAGAAGTAGCACTTTTCTTGCACTTCTTAGACCTTTCCCCCTCAGTTCGAGAGGATTTGGTGTTTTTGGACATTTTCGGTGACTTTGCAGCAACAAGAGACTTCGTAATGGCCGCATCTTTCTCGCCGACCACCACCTTTGAGTTGGAGGACTTTGTGGGACTTGGAGAAACTCGGGTCTCCACTGGTTCGGTCGACTGTGTATTGTCAACTGCCATGTCTGAGGTGGTTGTGGTTGAAGGAGTCTCTGAACTGGCACCTTTACGAGTTGAATGCCGAGCTGGCTCTGTGGCATTCTTCTTTTATTTTTCACGACAAGTTTCCTAATGCGAGGCATGGTGAGAGATTTAAACAATTGATTTTTTATTTCAAATGGAAAGTTGAGAAAACTAGGGTTTGATGGGAGGAGATTGAATTAATCTAGGAGTTGAAATAATGAGGAGAGCTTAGGAAAATTCACCTTGAATTGACTAAAGATAGGACAGTTCAACTTTTCTCAAGTTTGAATTTCTAACTTGTAAGTTACACCAAGTAGCAAATCCGTTCCCTCCAAATATTCACATCCCATGTACAAGACACAACTTACCAAATATTCTGAAAGAAGCTTCAAATAAATTATTATGCACGATCTATTAACAAAAATAATTTAGCACATAGAAGAACATTTCGATCAGTTAGGAAAATCACATGCAATTTATGCCTAAAAAAATCACATACACGGGAAAAAATATATTATATAACACGCAGCACAAAGTTACCATATTCTAGTACCTCAGGGAACAATATCAGTTCAAAAATTCAACATATTCTTTCTAAACCATCTTCATGACCATAACACTATTAGAGGGACAATGAACTTCCACCAATTTGTACAACACCTTATATCAACAACTTTTATAGAACACATAATTAATGTGGCACGTTCAACTCAGTAATAAATCGTAATTATTCAACGAGAATCAACCCCATTAATTTATGCCACAAAAGGTTCGTACACCATTTTCTCTTGGCTTCTCATTATCTAGTTTCTCAACGTCGGACTTGACCAGCTCGATCGTGAGTGCCTACTTGCACCGGTGCCCTTGTGTAAATTTTTCGTCATAATTGAAACAAAGCCCCTTCTCACGTGCACGTTTCATTTCCTCATAGGTAAGCTTCCTAACTCCTGGAGATGGAGGTCGAGGATTGCTCGTCGGGACCCCACTCACCTCGATTGACAGGAGGCACGGTAGGCACAACTCGACATGGGTCGACGACACGTGGGTCTCCGCTCTCGATCCTTCGAACAATGTTTATATGGTCCTCTTTCATACGAGCATCCTCCATGGCATGCCATATCGACCTCGGTTTCTCTAGTCGGACCTCGGCAGCGAGGTCAGGTTTTAGGTCTCCGACAAACACCCTGACGAGCGCACCCTCCGGCCAGTCGCGTACGCGGCTCGCTAGGCGCTCGAACTCCTTCTGATAGTCACGTAGGCTTCTGGTATGATGTACGTGAGACAAATCCTCTTCGTAGTCGTAATAGTCTGACAACCTGAACCTAGTGATAAGTTCTTGCTTAAAATCGACCCTTCGGATCGCCTCTTCCCATGCGATAAACGCGTGAGATCCACTACCACCACACATTAGTTTCGCTATCAAGCTAATATGTGCCGTAGTTGCCCTGTTTGCCCTGGGAGTTTTGTTGAGGACAAAATATTGTGTCGCCCTGCTCAGCCACATTGGGATCTGCCTCGTCGATGGTGGTCATGACCAATCTGGACTTCTTGACCCGTGGCTTATCTCGGTTGCCCTTGCAACCTGTTATCGATCTCGTCTTCTTCATCCTACGAGTGCGCCGACTCTCTGGTGGTCGATCGGGATCTACCCCGTTCCCGTGGTTGCCGATCTTGTCGATTCAGCTTCTGGTTCATCGCAGGGAACGTCTGCTCGAGTCAGGCCATTCCTTGATTGTGATGGTGTTGTCCTTCATTGATGCGTGATTCACAGAGAAATTGACCTCGCTTAAACCTCTGATCCTATCGTTTAGACTCTCAATCTTTTCATCTATGGCATCGAATCTCTCTCGGTTTGTCATGATGAATATTAATTTTTTTTTCTAAATTGACGAACAAAAAAATCAAAGAAGAAAGAGGGATTCACAATCGATACTCTCAATAAAAGTACCAATGATGAAGATCGTGAACCTGGTGATTTGTTTTGCTTCGGAAGGACGCGTAATAGGCCTTCCCTCGTCGACAATAGGTTGCACAAATGACGCGCATAGGCCTTCTTTTGTACAAGTTGTATGTTAACACTTAAGAAAATCTTAACACACAAGATGGAGATTAAAAGATCAATTTTTATTAAGTTCTGAATTATTCAAAATCAAACTAACAATGCGAGTATTTAAAGCCAAAGCAAAACTAGTCCTAAGGGAATAAGAATCACGAACTAAGGAAAGTAAATAACTACTAGAATCCTAGGATACAGAATTAATTAAAGGCCTAAACAGTCTAAGAATAGTAATAAATAATAAGGGAAATAATAAGAAACATCTAAAAGGAATCCGCCTATTAGCTTCTAGAAGCTCCTTCCATCTTGCGGTCCAAGTCATCTGCATCATCACCTAGTTGACGCGACATCTTCAGGTTGTACACGTTGGCGCCATCGCTAGCACGCATATCTGCGCGCTCCCAATCATCTCCTAACTTGTCGCAGTCTTCCTTGTACCTAGCGTCCTGCGCACTCCCGTCGACTCGCAACCCACACATCTCAGTAGCTTCATGTTTGACCTGCACTCTCTCGTGCTCAATGTCACATGCCTCGACTAATCTAGTTTCTCACTTTTGCGCCTGGTACGTGCGACAATAGGCTTTATTTAGCAGTCTACTTACATTCGCACCAGTGACTTAGGTCGTTAAGACCTTGGGCAAGGGCACTGGAACGCAGAGGCAAAACGTGGGTTGCGCAAAGAGCTCGCAGGTCGCGGGAGAAGCGCGTGGGTCGCGAGATTGAAACGTGGGTCGCGCAGAGACAACGCACGGGCTGTGCGCGCACGGGTGGCGTGAGCGCGGATATGCGCGACTGAGGATGGTGTTGTGCGGCTGAGCGCGGCCGGGCCATGGCTGACATGGCTGAGGTGCGGATGATTCGGCAGGTACAGAATGATGATCTCCGGTCTCCGATGGTCATAATCCTCTATTTTCGTGAAGAACAGACAACCCTGTGTATTACAGAAACTTTACGGGGTACGGATATATAGTTCTCGAAACGATCTTCTACTTTATTACCCAAACACCTTCTCCAAACGATCTTGGTGGATCGAACGAAGCTCTCAAATCTCACAAACTCTTAAGAACTCTCAAAACCGAACGAATCTCATAAGAGGGAGAAACAGTGTGTGTATGATCTCATCTCTTATTTTTGGAGGCTTGAGACTTGGTGTATTTATAGGACTACAGTACAGACCCTAAAGAGGCGTTAAATATGGGCTCTCAAAGCATGATCCTAACTGCGGGCCAAGCCTACTCCACTCAATACTCGAATAATAAACCATTCCACTAGAGAAATATTATTGCACTCCCAATTTAACTCATAATTACAATTAATTCGTTTCCTTATTTATTGCTCGATTTTATATCCCCGTATTTAAGATTTAACGTCGTTGATTCATTTAATTATTGACAATAGAGTTAATAAACTTCTATGTCCGAAGCTAATACCACTCAATTCTTTATCATTATGCTGGAACTCAATCCACCTGCAGGGCTTGACATAACGGTCCTTCTTGAGCTCACTTCGGGGATGTCATCAATCCGGTCTTTCCCGAGATACGGTGACTGTAAACAATATTGACAGCACATCATGCAGTCGACATTACTTACCAAAATATTGAGTCTGTCAATCTAGCATAATAAGTCTCACCTTTGATAAATCAAATAAGTAAGTGGCAACTACATATGCTCCTACATTGTCTTACCGGTTAAGAATACACAACAAATCATAAGGTCTAGATTATTACTTGGTCAGTGTAAAATAATCTTATCCTTTTATGGCCTGTTCAATACATCTGAGATGTACCAGTGTAATTCATTAGTCTAAGATCAGCTAATTCCAAGATTCACACTACAGTCTTTCACGACCAGAGAGTTCAATTCTCGTCTAGATTGTGAACCATCATTTATATTTTACAAAGAACCGATAATATGAGCTTACTGTACCAGACCCGGAACCATATTATCTACAATGTAAAATAAAGAAACAATATTCGCTTGAATAAATTAACTGCAAACAAGTACTTGACTAAAACGTGAATTCTCTTTCAAAATAGTATTGTCAAAAACTGAAACGCGAGCTTTTACAGTATACACCAACATGGTCGGATTTAGGTTACCTTCGTGTAGTCCTCCTACTAGATTCAATTGTGTGCTACTTGACTATTCCTGGTTATTGTCTAGATGTAACTATGTGTGTTTATTATAATTCTATCTTTTCGATACAAANAAAAAAAAAAAAACAAAAAAAGATGAATATTGAATTAAAATTGATGTGATGTGAGGATGATTGATTGTTATTATTTAATTATATTGATAATATTGAGGAGAGTGAGGATGAGATAAATTTGAGTTAGTTTGAGTTAAAAAAAAAATGATTGATTAAAAGTGAATGAATATTTGAATACATAGTTGTATCCAAACAACCCTTATTATCGTAGTATGTGGAAATAATTCTTTTTTTTTTTCGAATTAGATTGATAAGAACATATAATTACACCTAAAAACAACTAGAAATAGCCAAGCAGCCATCCGGCTGAATCTATTGGAGGCCTGCATAAGGGTAGCCTAAATAACTACACTAACACACCCACATTACAAACAAACTATACACTCACACAAGAAGAGAATCAAGCTTCTAAGAAGAAGACTAAAAAACAAAACTAACAAGGCAACTCAAAACAGTAACACTAGTAATACTAGAATAACACTCTCCCACGTCGACAGATAATTCTCTACATTCAACGGCACAACACCCATAGACGACTGCACAAGGGATATAATACCAACCCGTGAACCTGTCTGCTTACTATTCAATTGCTTGTACTTCGCTCAGAAGCATATCGCATATCATAGTCGTTATGTGGTTGAGGGCGCAAAGAAGCCAATTGGAGGGTTGGAAACTAGCACTTACAGCCTGAAGGAAGATAAAAGAGAAAAAGAGAACTGAATCGGAGACTCTATCAAGCGGCTAACTGGTAGAGCAAATGGACCAAACTTCTCTCCCGGACGGCCACCCACATACCAATTACTGGAGTACAACCTCTCTCTCCACCACTAACCCATCGACGACCCCAGCCCAACTACCGACCGGGGTCGCAGCCCACACACACCAGCCAAAACTGACCCCCAACACACGAAACGGAAAGACGGGGGGATAGGGACCTTACCTCAACCTTGATCAATTCCCTGGAAAAGGCCAAGGTTAGCTGATCGACCCAATTCGGTGCCCGCCGGAACCCACTCTACCATCCATAGACAACCGGCGATTGCGGTGAAGCTCCACATCGGGGAGGGGAGGATTACTCCTAATGGTACGAGCCGCTCGAGCTAGTGACGGTTGGCGCCATGGCGCCTCAAATTGCGTTGCTGAGAGGAGATGGAGTTTGGGATTAGGTCGAGCCGAGTGTTTCGGGAAGAGTGGTTTTGTGGGGCTTTTCCCCGAGGAGAGAGAATGCTGA
>BKCP01009515.1:133475-146822 GCA_008636005.1 Striga asiatica
ATTTTTTTGGGGGGTTGATTGTGGTGGCAACTGATCGTACTATTTTACTTCCTTAGATTTTGCTTGAGTAAATGATTTTGGTTGAGACTTTTGGATTTCATTTGCTTGAATTTTATGGTTGGCTGGGTATTTGTTATTTCCTTATTGGTCAATTGCATTCTTTATGTTTATGAATTTTGGCCAATTTGCATTTGAAAGTGGATGTTTGACGAAAGTGGTTCTTTTGTTAGGCACGAATATTACAATGATAACTATATTCACAAATATATACATCTCCACTAATATTTTAAAAAAAGAATATATATAAAGAATGGCATTTAAAATTAAAAGTATTTATTTTTACTGGTATAATATGATGGTTGAGCTGTCTAAAGTTGTAAAATACAATCTGAAGAACAAGTTGGGATCAAATGATACAAAATAAGGGTCTGAAGTCTGAAGAATAAGTTGGGAACAAATGATACAAAATAAGGGGATGGCTACAGTCCCTTATCGAAATTGTATATTAACTACATGTACATTAGTGCACAAGTTGGGAACAAATGATACAAAATAAGGGGATGTAGTTATTGATATCTATTTGCTTATGTGACGAGGAAGCTAACAGATTCTATTCTTATTGGCAACAAAAGGCAGAAGTTGAGAATCCTTAGAAATCTATAGATATGTTGTTAGTTTTCTCTATTATATTGTAAAACACCCTAATATTTGCAAAACAAATTTTGATAAAATTTAATAAAATAAATGCCTTCATTTGAAACATATTCTATTGTTCTTATAATAAAATTATTAAAACAGTTATAAAAACATAAAAAGAAAATCAAAAAATTGTTTGAACACTACAGTTGTATCGTGTTTAGAACTCGGCAACGACAAAAAAAAAAAATCAAAAAATTGTTTGAACACGAAGAGGAAGGATGAAAGAGAGTCGATATGCTAATTCTTCGTCTGTGACCAAATCGAAATCGATCCAAGTGTTTGCCTCCAATGAGAGAGAAAATTTAAAAGTGAAGAAATGATGTTGAAATGCTACAGGTGGCAGGGTTTCAGGCAATAAATACCCGCCTCACACCTTCTTGAATGTTTAATATTTGTGTGGTGGATGAAGCTTTGACCGTGATATATGGGTTTGTGCATTTAGGTTATGTTTGATATTTTGTTTGGTCTTTGTTAGTAAAACAATGTGCTACGAAACTTATTTCTTGTTTGGACTTAAGTTGTTAAAAAAAATTTAAAAATAAAAAAAAATAAACAATGGGTTGCAACTTTATTTAAAACATTCTCTTACTAAACTTTTTTATTGGGCTACATTAAGAAATCAAGTTGGGCTTCAAAAAATCATGAACGTTGTATATAAAGAAGTGTTTAATTATATTTATATTTTCTTTCTTAAAACGTTTTTTCAACTATCATTTTATGGTTTTTACTATTATTTATATTTTTTATTATTTAATTATTTATTATATAGAGTTACGTGCAAATGCACGGGTAACAACTAGTTGTATATTAACTACATGTACATTGAAATTACTTGTACATTAGTGTACAAGTTCCACTTATTGAAATTGTATATTAACTACATGTACATTGAAGTTGTATATTAACTACATCTACATTAGTGCAGTGTACAACATGCCGCACTAACAAATACCATAAATAATATAAAATCTCTCTATTCTTACCCATTTTTTTATTCCTCACAACTAATTCTATATAATTTATAAATAATATTTATATTCTTGGAAATAATAATTATAATAATTTATAAATAATATTTATAATCTTGGAAATAATATGTATTAATAATTAAAGATATGTGTTATTATGTAATACGATTTGTAGAGAACATGAAATATGTATATTTAAAATATTAAAAAACACTTAAAATGTTAGATAACGAATGTAAAAATATCTAATATATTTTGTATTTATATTCAAAAAACTTATAAAATTACCTAAAAATTTCTAAAATATTCTTGAAAATATGTCTAAAAACACCTAAATTAAATTGTTCTTAGTAAAAATGTTTTATACACATCATGAAATACAACTTTCATTGTTTCAAGCACACACAATCCTTGTTTTGTTTTGTTGTGTGATTTTGCAAGAGTAGAACGTCTTTCATATTCAAGTTTAGATACTTTTTTTGTTAGATACGTTTTTTGTTGTGTGATTTTGTAAGAGTAGAACGTATTTTATATTCAACTTTAGATATATTTTTCTTGTGTGATTTTGTAAGAGTTAAGAGTGTTTTAATTTTGTTTACGATGCACCATAAGCAATTAACTAATTTTTTTATATGAAATTTATTTCCCAACAACATAAAAAGTCTTGCACACTAACATCATATATCATTACTAATATAGAAATTTTAATAATAATATGTATGAAATAGTTAAGTAATTTTTCATATAAAATTTATTTCTCAACAACAGAAAAAGTCTTGCACACTAACATCACATATCATTAGTGAGTTCAAATTAAATTTTATATATGTATAAGTATATTTTTTAGGTCGGGGACGTGCTGCGGCCGCTGGGTCGAGGTCTGCCCGCACGCTGGCCTGGGAAGATCGCGTGCTCTTGGTGATGGCGGCCAATGCTACCGTGCGGGTTTACGGGTCATCTGTGGTAACTCTTGGCTCCCGGCAGCACTGGTAACGTGACACGGTGCGCGGCTATGTGCGCGCTGCCCACCAGCGACCCGAAGGCTGCCAGCAGACATGGCGCAGTTGTGCGCTGCACCCTGTGCGTGGTACCATCGTCACAACATCGCCCAGTCGCGCTGTCGGCTGCCGCAGGACTCCAGTGTCCTCGGCATGGCTTAGGCTCGACACCACCTGGCACTGTGGCTACTCGGCCAATGGTTGACGCTCCGATCAAGGGTTCACATATTGGTTTTTCACAATTTTTTCAAGGCTCTCAAGAGACACATCAATACCAAAATTAAAGGAAAATAAGACGGCTAAGGCTATGACTCAAATTTAAGCTTAAAAAATTTGTTTCTTCTAAAAAAAACTTCAATCAAAATCCAAGCCAACAAGAGAGTTCCATCATCCACTAATTTTCTCATAGAACACGATAAAAATTTTACTCCAATTTATTCTATTGTTTTTAATTGATGTTATGTTGCATCTATTGGTAACATCCACTTAAAGGTGGTGGAACTTCATCTCCATTATGTATGGAGTTATTAAGTGTGAATTCATGTCTTCATTAAATGAATAGTTGTATTAAGACAACTATAAATAAGGTGCTTTTGTGCATCTTGAAAGGGTGACATGAGAAGAAGAAAAACAATTAAAATTCATATCATTATAAATAATCTTTAAGTGCATAAATCTCTTGTTGAGCCGAAACCATCACAAGGCGGCTCGGGTTTTAGAGCGTGAAGGATACCGACGACTCTAGTAGCCATCGGATAAAAGACACGGGCAAGTATTCGCTTCCGCTACATAAAGGTTAGTCCTATATATATTTATATATGTGTTATATAAAACCACTAACAGTGGTATTAGAGCCCGTTTATTCCTCCGGCGTATTTTTTGATAAATGAATATATTTATGTATTTGTTACATAAAATTCATTCTATTGATTAACTAAGTATTAAAAATAGAATGAGTGTCATTCATGAATTTGTGATCATGAAAATGACATAAAGAGATAATAAAAAAAAAATTGATATGGGGGAATAATTAGGTTTTGTGGCCTAATTAGTGTGTAAATAAAGATTTTAATGTGAAGAAGATTAATAATAATTTTACCAATATCTTTATTATATCTTCTTTTTTCATATTCTTTGACTAATAATAATATTTGTTATTATTATGGTTTTTAAATATTTATAGGGTATTCATGATTGCCATTAAATAAAAATCTTTTTGAAATTGTCATAATATTTGTTATTATGATAATATTTAAATAATTATTTAATATGATACATGAGTATATGTTATTCATGTTATGAGACTTAAATATCTTTGTGATATATTTGTGTTTATTTGTTAAACAATAACAGGAATAAATGAATATGTTTCATTAAAATAAGGTTAATTAAATTATATTTATTTTTGTTTGTGTTATTTGTGATGATTATGAGCTTGGCGAAATTTTCGAACTCATGGCATAAACAAAAATAAAAGTGATAATTTAATTATATTTCCCTCACGCCTAATATCCATTTTATATACTTGTAGATGGCAACTAAATCTATGATTGGAGATTTGTCCTCCAACGAAAAGCTAGATGGTACCAATTACGACATCTGGCATAGGAAGATTCAGTATCTTCTTAATGAACGCGAGGTTTTGGAAACCTTGTCCACTACTGTGATTGAGCCAAAGGATACTGCTAGTGCGCAATACAAGGAAGAATTGGCAACCTATGAAACATGGTCCAAAAAGGATCGGTCTGCACGCTATACTATGTTGTATTGCATGCATAATGATCTTATTGGAAAGTTTGAGAATTGTTTCACGACTAAAGACATGTGGGACAAGCTTAAGGTCACCTTCGGGCAAACTTTGGCTACTAGGCTCCGTGCCTTGAACTTAACGTGGATGGATTACAATATGGATCCTAAGCACTCTGTTGCCGAACTATTGCATGTCATGAGTGCCATGATACGTGACCTAAAAGCTGCGGGACGAGGTGTATCTGATGAAAAGGAGCAAGTTCTAAATGTGGTTCGTTCACTTCCAAATGATTCTGAGAATTGGAAGAACTTCAAGCTCCTCATGGCTCATAGCGAGAATGTAAAAACTTTTTCAGTACTTGCCAAACATATTGAAATAGAAGTAGAACGTCAGAGAAGAACTTCTGGATCAAATGGTGGTTCAAAGAAACAACTTATGGCACATGGCCAAAGGGAGAAGAAAATAGCGCGTGTGAAGTGCTATAATTGTGAACATAAAGGTCATTTCGCTCGTGATTGTGCGGAGCCGAAAAAGGTACCTTCTACCACTAATTTTTTTAAACTATATATTTGTTCCCATGCATTAGTTGCTAATTCTATTCCTAATTGGATTATTGATACGGGAGTAAGCAAGCACATAGTTCATGAAAGATCAGGATTTGTGGAATTCCACCGGTTTTCTATTGGCACCCAAACTGTCATATTAGGGAACATGAGCGAGGAAGATGTCCTTGGGGTTGGAACATACCAACTCAAACTCCATGTTGGAAATACACTACTCCTGCATGATACTCTCTATGCACCGGGGGTGTGAAATTGTTTACTTTCAGTTGTTTCCTTGTTAAAACTTGGTTCTTCCTTTAACTTCAATACTAGTGGTTTGGACATTTTATATCATGACAATTTATTTGGACTTGGTATTTTAAAGAATGGTTTCTTTGTTCTTGACTTGGATGAAAGTTATAATGACTCATGACATGCTTTTGCTTCATTTTATGATATCGATTCTGAATCTGTTAAATGGCATGCGCGACTTGGTCATATTGGTCATGATAGAATGTCCAGGCTAGCTAAAGAGGGACATTTAAGACAATTGGCTAAGGTTAAATTGTCTAAGTGTGAACCTTGTCTAGCCGGAAAAGCTACTAAAAAGACTTTTGGTAAAGGCATCAAGAGCATCAAATCCTTTAGAGCTGATCCATTCTGATATTTGTGGGCCTTTATATATAAAAAGCTCGTCATGGGGCTACATATTTTATTACCTTTATTGATGACTATTCACGTTTTGGGTATGTGTACCTATTATCCCATCAACACGAAGCACTTGATACGTTCAAAAGTTTCGTGGCCGAAGTTGAAAACCAAAAGGAACGAAGAATTAAGACTCTTCGTACTGACTGAGGACGTGAATACCTCTCTGATATGTTCAAAGAGTTTTGTGAGACTAAAGGTATTTCAAGGAAACTTACGGTTCCATATACTCCACAACAAAATGGTGTTGCTGAAAGAAGAAATCGTACATTACCAGACATGGTTAGGTCGATGATGGCGCAAGCCAATCCCCCTATTAAATTTTGGGGAGATGCGTTGCTTAGGCAACATACATCCTTAATCGTGTACGGAGTAAAAGTATGTCACTCACTCCTTATGATTTGTGGAATGGGAAACCACCCATTTGGACCATTTACGCCCTTGGGGTTCGGCTGGCTATGTGCATAACCAAACTCACAAGTATGGAAAGCTTGGTCTAAGAGCTACCAAAATGGTGTTCATTAGATACCCTGAACATTCAAAAGGGTATGTTATGTTTGGTGAACATCCAGATGGTGGCATGACTGAGTTGGACTCACGCAATGTCGATTTTCTTGAGGATGAGTTCCCAAGTATTGGTGAAATTAAGAAAGACCTTCAGTTGTATGAGTTACAACAAGAAATGCAATTATCTTTAGGAGATAAGGGGGATATGTTACCTCTAGTGGTCTCCAAAGATAATGAAGTTCTTCTAAATTCCGTTGGTGAAATGCAAGTATCTTTAGGAGATGAGGGGGATATGTTACCTCAACAGGTCTCCAAAGATAATGAAGTTCTTCTAAATTCCACAAGTGAAAAATAAACTCAAAATGAAGATGAGCCTCATAGAGTAGAGCACGAGATAAGTTATCATGCTCATAGCCCCATGCCTCTCGAGGATAGTGGGAGAAATTTTCCAGCTAGTTTGGAAAATAATGAAGGTCCTACTTTAAGAAGAAGTGATCGTGGAAGAATTCCTCGTCGATTTTTTCAAATTGAGGAGGATGTATTTCTTTGTACTCCTTTAGAAGTAGATGAACCGAACTCTTATAAATAGGCAATGAATTCACCATATAATTCAGAATGGAAAGATGCAATGAATGATGAGATGGACTCAATGATTGAAAATAATGTCTGGGAACTTGTTGACCTTCCACCTCATCGTCGATCAATTGGATGTAAGTGGATATTCAAATTCAAGCGTGGGGTGGATAGATCAATAGAAAATTTCAAAGCTCGTTTAGTAGCGAAAGGTTTTACCCAAATTGAAGGTATAGATTACGATGAGACATTTTCTCCTGTGGTGAGATTTGCCTCTATTCGTCTTCTTCTGGCCCTGGTTGCCCATTTGGATTTAGAATTATTTCAAATAGACGTAAAAACAGCATTCCTCAATGGTTCGCTTGAGGAAGAGATATATATGGATCAATCTATTGGGTTTGTCCCAAAAGGGCAAGACAATAAAGTTTGTCGCCTCAAAAGATCCATATATGGTCTCAAGCAGTCTTCCAGACGATGGTATCTCAAATTCCATGAAGCCATTTGTGTATTTGGTTTGACCATGGGTGATGAGGATCATTGTGTGTATGTCAAGAAAAGTGAAGAAGGAATTTTGTTTCTTTCTCTATACGTTGATGACATATTGTTGGCTGGAAACGACATGGGAATGATCAACGACACTAAGTTGTGGTTGTCCTCTAATTTTGAAATGAAGGACATGGGTGAAGCTAGGTATGTCCTAGGAGTGGAAATAATGAAAAACCGTCCTAAGAAACTTCTTGGTTTACCTCAAGAAACCTGTATTAAAAGAATCTTAGAACGTTTTCGAATGAATTATTTTAAACCCGTTGATACCCCAGTCAAAAAGAGTTTAACCTTAAGTCTTCACCACTGTCCGAAAACAGATGAAGAAAAACATAAAATGAGCAATGTTCCATATGCTAGTGCAGTAGAAAGCTTGATGTATGCTATGTTATGTACAAGGCCAGACATCTGCTTCGCAGTTGGCTTGGTAAGTCGTTACCAAAGCAACCCTGGGCCTGCACATTGGCAAGCTGTCATGAGAATCTTGCGGTACCTGCGTGGTACAAGTGACTTGGTACTTTGCTATCAAGGTGGGTCCTTGAAATTGAAAGGATACTCGGATGCTGATTGGGGTGGTGATCTGGATGAGTCAAAGTCAACTTCAGGATATGCCTTTATATTTGGTGGAGGTGCAATATCCTGGTGCAGTAAAAAACAAGATTGCATAGCCCTTTCGACTATGGAAGCTGAGTATGTTTCTAGTTGCATTGTCGTTCAAGAGGCAATATGGTTGAGAAATTTTCTACATGATCTCAACCTCACCCCAAAGGTTGATGAACCTGTAGAAATGCATTGTGATAATGCTGCTGCTATCCAGTATGCCCAGGATCCGAAGTTTCACAGAAAAACCAAGCATATCAAAAGGCGTTATCATTTTGTACGAAACGTAATAAAAAATAAAGAAGTTGTCATTAAGTATATACCCACAAATAAAATGATAGCTGATCCTTTAACTAAACCTATACGCAGAGATGCTTTCCAAACTCATGTGAAGAGTCTTGGTTTGCGTCGGTTTTAATTTTATTTTTGTGGAAAAATGATGTGTATAATGTTACACCGAATATATATGAAATTTGTTGTTCTTTGATATGTTCTTTAGCATATGTTGCATAAGTAGGCATGAGTAAATTGAGATGTCAACAGGCTTTTGATTAAGCTTATCACACAGGTAATCGCCATATCACATTAGTTGTGCATAATAGGATGAGACTATGTCATATTCATATTACGTGTATGTAGTATGGAATGTATTTGTACTTTTGTTGTATAAATACATTATTTTTATAGTCGCCTTAGTAAGTCTAAGATGAGACTCTAACGAGTCGAATATGAAATAATCCTGATTTCATATCAAAGCCTTGAAGCTGAATCTCGAGTGGAAGTTAAATTATTAAGTATATTTATCAAGTGGCTCAGATTAGATACTTGAGTAGTATCTAGACTACAGATTCGTATAACATAGTTTGTACTTTTGTTGTATAAATACATTTTTTTTATAGTCGTCTTAGTAAGTCTAAGATGAGAGTCTAACGAGTCGAATATGAAATAATCCTGATTTCATATCAAAGCCTTGAAGCTGAATCTCGAGTGGAAGTTAAATTATTAAGTATATTTATCAAGTGGCTCGGATTAGATACTTGAGTAGTATCTAGACTACAGATTCGTATAACATAGTAGAGTGACATGCCCATCATAGTGGGAGCTATGTTATGACACGTATTACGTATATCATACTGCGTGTGCTTTTGAACGACCGTTAAGGATTGACAAATGATTCCCTACTTTGTCAAGGTGTGAATCCTATGGATTTTGTTGTCCACCTTTGCACGAAGCCTTTTGACTTAGAACTATGTTATGAAATTGAGACTTAGTGTTGCTACTTTAATATATCCTCCAAGAGCTATGATCGATACAGTTCGACGGAGCATGTTAGGAACGCAACTAAGTTGAGATGAAGTTTCATTAGTGTCTAAGAAATAACTGATTCAACTTCACCACATTAGCCCAGGCGGTTATATATTTAAATATAACCATGTTGTGTATATAGCATATAGGGATTGTGTATGCTATCGTGATTTTTGAACAGTTAGCGGTTGTCGTAAGTATAATATTATGTTAGTTAGATGGTGACTTAATATATCACTGTTATCGTCGCTTTTGGTCGCATGCTATATTACCCGTATGAGGCAAGAGATTTGTTAATAAAAATTTATGTTGATGATATTGTCTCGGCTTAAGTGGCTGAGCGGGAGTATTGTTTTTAATTGATGTTATGTTGCATCAATTGGTAACATCCACTTAAAGGTGGTGGAGTTACAACTTCATCTCCATTATGTATGGAGTTATGAAGTGTGAATTCATGTCTTCATTAAATGAATAGTTGTATTAGTACAACTATAAATAAGGTGCTTTTGTGCATCTTGAAAGGGTGACACGAGAAGAAGAAAAACAATTAAAATTGATATCATTATAAATAATCTTTAAGTGCATATATCTCTTGTTGAGCCGAAACCATCACAAGGCGGCTCGGGTTTTAGAGCGTGGAGGATACCGACGACTCTAGTAGTCGTCGGATAAAAGACACGGGCAAGTATTCGCTTCCGCTATATAAAGGTTAGTCCTATATATGTGTTATACAAAACCTCTAACATATTCCAACTTTAAAGATCTAAACTGTCTCCCTTCAAGCACGGTGGATCCAAAAAATCTCGAAAAAGATCTAAGCAAAAAAAGGTAAACCACAAGATTAGAAATCAGTACCACCTGTTGAATCTCAAGCAAAATGAGGGAGAGCGGGATTCGGACGAGAGGGCCTGACACGAATGCTCGTTGCCTTGGCGGATCTCTCGGTTGCAGCTCGCGTTGCTCTTGGCCTCGGCACTATTTGCGCGGCTCGTCACGGGTATGGCGATGCACGGACACACCTCGGACGGCTCGCGGCCGTGGTGTGCTTATGGAAGGCTCAGTCTGATGTTCACGTGACTCGCGGCGTAGTGCGGGCGTCTCCAATGGTACTTGTTCGCCTATATTTTTTAAAGCTCGACCGCAAGTGTACGGCTTCGCTCGTAGTACGTGGCAAGCAAGGTCGTATCCCAAGAGACCAAATAATTAATATATCAAGTACCAGATTATGATAGTGTCAACTTTATTTAGACGATCGAATATGAGATGGATTAACTAAACTAAAAAAAATATAATCAATAAGAAATAAAAAAAAAATAAAGAACTAGCTAGAGTAACACGTAAGAAAATATATGGGAATGATAGATTTTAAGACTTTGGTTTCAATTAATAGTTGGGTTCCTTCAGAAATATCACAACCAATGTTTTCTTTATCTTCCCTATAAGATGATCACAAATTTAGCTTATCGTCCCTCTCAAGATCGATAAAACCGTAGATTAAATCACATATATTAGAATCTCCACTTAACACATGCAATTCAACTCCAAATAGATTAAAAGATCTAATATCCTCACAACAACCTACTAATCTCTCGATTCAAGCAAGTAAATTGTGTCAAATATTAAAGACCTAATATTGAACTCATCTCTCGAATTATGAACAATATTGTCAAACATGTAAAAGCATTGATCAAGTGCTAAACATGAAATAAGAACAAAATATTTGAATATGGTTCAAAAGAAAACAATCAATTATAATATATCATCCAAAATCCCAACATATTAATCTACTACCAAGTCTTAGAATCCAATAAACTAGCCAATCATGTTCGAATTCAAATACATAGACATATTAGAAATCTACATAATCAATAAAAGTTCAAAAGGAAAGAAGAAAGAAAAACTAGGAATCTCGTCGATCTTTTAATCTTCTTGATCCCTTTGTAGTTGATCTTCTTTTTGCTTCCCAATTGCTTCTCTTGTGTGTTCTAGGACTCCTCCTCTTGTGTATCACGTTCCCCCTCTCAAAATAGGGTAAATATGCCTTTTATAATGTCCAAAACCCTTCTCCTTTTCAAAATAGATAAGATATAAAAAACAGTCTGCGCGCGCGACACGGCCGTTCTACCCGTGTCACGGTCCGTGTCGCAGCCCGTGTCAGCTCCCAGGTTACGAATTGGCATAGGTTGTCGTAAAATATGGGCAATACTGAACATACAGCGTTGCGTTCACACTAGGGACGGTACCGTAATTAATTGAATTCAAGTGTGAACGCAACGCTGTATGTTCAGTACCTCTCTGTTGAGGTGACACGGCATCTGACACGGTCATGGTGCCCGTGTCACTGCCCGTGTCACAAATCTGCACTCTTATTTTTGCTCGTTTCACTTGTTTCTTCCATATTTTTCATCCGTACATCAATCTTTCATCATCCCGGGGGTTTTAGGTACTCACCATGCGCCTCCAATAGCCAAAAGCTCTACAAATATGTGGAACTATCTACAAAACAAGCACGTGTAATACCTTTCCAACAAATAGAGAATTAAAGCACAAATATGCAATTTATACACCAATAATGCAATGACTAAGCTCTAGATACTCAATAAATATGGTGTAAAATCACACATGAACAAACCCCCAAATAGACGTGTCCATTTGCCGGGCCGGGTTGAAACCCGGCCCGGCCCGCCGGGTCGGCGGTTCACCGTGTAGTGAACCGGGCCCGGCCCGCTTGTAACTAAGGGCCGGTTCACTGAACCGGCCCTTAACCGCCGGGTCGCAAACCCGGCGGGTCGAGTCGGTTCCGGGTCGGGCCCGGCGGGTTTGCGGGTTTATTAATTTTTTTTTTTACTTTTTTTGTTATTTTAATGTATATTAATGTTTATTTGAATAAATAGTTTGTATATACTTCGAAAATATAAGTTTTTGAGTCTGTTTGTCTATATCATTTCAAAATGAAACAAAAATAATGATCGGGCGTCAATTCTTGGAACCAAACGGTTAACGGTGTTGTATTTTATTGAGTATGGCGGAGAAGTACAACTTGAGGTAGTTTAGAAATGCTAAATTGTACGTCAAATGAAGACGAATAAGTGTAAAGAAAAAAATTATTAATGAAATGGACTTGAGCTTAGTTAACAGTTATTAAGTTCGAATATCGTGTACGATGAAAAATTTTGTTGCCAAAAATTATACTCGAACTTAATAATGTTAAATAAGGTGCCTACGTATCCCTTTATTTGGGAATCAAAGTCCACGTAGTTATTCTAAATCACATACCTTGGCTGCATACCTTTAATATTCGTATTCGTCTTCGACGTCCCCCCCGGTTCCACTTGTCGACGACGTAAAATCGGATGCATCGTCGTTGTCGTCCTCCTCCTCATTCGAAGTGAGCATAGCAGTTTGCATCCTTCGTTCGGCCTTCTTCCAATCACTCAGTAACATTTGTGCTTGAAGATTATCAGGCGTCATCCTCGACCGTCGTGAATCTAGCATGTAGCCGCCCTCACTGAATGTTTGCTCAACCGCGACTGTAGATGCTGGGACAACAAAGATCTCCTTGGCCATAATGCATGGAATAGGAAAAATTCCTTCCATTCTTGACCACCAATCTAACACATCGAAATTGAGTGGCGGTTGAGGTGGACGTGCAATCGTAACGGCTAAATTCGACGTAAGGTAGTGATCCAGCTCATAGTATCCAGTCCCCTGCACCCTTTGACCGCCCGAGTTTTTGTAGGGATTTAATGAATCCCAAAACACTTTGAAGTTTCCGAAGTTTGTATTGCCGCTTTGCCCTCCGTACGAAGATGAAGACCCGCTGCCGCTTGCGCCGCTGCTACGAACAAATGTGCTGGGAGACTCTCCATGTGCGATCGCTGTTTCCTTGAACATGTCATACAACGAATTTTTCGCTTGCTCGACGAGCTGCGGTATGTTAGGTTTGTCCCTGTAAGTCGGGACCCCACTCGGCAGTGGCAATTGATACATATAATCATAGTACATATTAAGTTGATTTAACAAACCTTGCTCACGAACTGTAGGATCTAACAGACATGCAATTAAAAATGTATCGGGAATATAGTAATAATATTTTAGCCATTTTTCTAACATATTTTCTACTAGACCAGAATATTTAAAAGGATCTAAGTCNT
>BKCP01009515.1:154905-179440 GCA_008636005.1 Striga asiatica
ATAAGGATAACCCGGTCTAAGAGGCTTTCTACTCGACCGGTGAGCCATTTGAACGACTCACATATCGAGGTGACTCGTCGACATGCTCAAGTCGACTTCCCTAAAGTCGATTATACCGAAAATAATCAAGAAGAGGCAGAAATTGGTCTAGTCGACTCCCACAAGTCGACCTCTAACTATCGACTTTTGCTAGTCGACTTCATACTAGAAGGACGTCAAGAATGCAACTCCCAACCATCCAGATACTCTAGGTCGACTTCCACTAGTCGACTTCCTCATGACGACTCTAAGAGACGACCACCGCAGGGAATTAAACCAGGTGTAGCCTCCGAAACCGCACATATTTGTAAGTCGACCTCCTAGTTCTCGAGGTCGATTCTGTACATCTCGAGGATCACAGTGGCGAAGACGATTCACCACACTTGCAACATATCCAAAGCTCTACACATTACCAAGGATAAGAAGGAATCTTGCGATGACTCAGCAACAAGGGGAGACGAATCGACCAGGGCATTATGGACTTTCTAGGTCCACCGACTGGGGCATTTTGGGCATTTCAAGTAAGTATTCCCTCCTATATAAAGGAGATGAGGTAACCCAAAACCCTAACTCTCATTCATTCCCACTCTACCCCATAGCTGCTGCGCAACACCTCTTCATCACTCTCATACTGACTTGAGCGTCGGAGGCTCTACGCCGGAAACACCTCCGGCGTTGAGTTTTTGCAGGAATCTCGCGGTCTAGCAACGGTTGGGAAGCGGTTCAAGCAGATCTGAGCTCACAACAACCGGTTTACTCCAGATCTGGAAGTAGACCCATCATTTGGCGCCGTCTGTGGGGAGTTCTTAAAGGAAGGAAGAGCTTCACACCCAGCTCCGATCTGTTTGCTGATGGCGGAGAAGGAAGGCTTGCAGAGGAACTTGAGCGAGGAGTTTAGAGGGACGTGGATGGACAAGAGGCCACCCCGCAGTTCTCCACCACCAAACACCCCGTGATGCAGATGATGGGAATGCCACCTTTCGGAGGACTTCCGCCACCAGGATTGACGTTGGGCGGAGACACACCTGTAACTCCAACCGGAGTGAAGCTGCAAGTGTTGACCCAAGCAGGAACAAGTCAAAACCCTAACCCAGATGGAGAGAAGGAGCCAACGGAGGTCTCTCGACGCGAGGGAAAACAGATACAGGAGGTACCAGAACAGACACAACCCCGCGTTGAGGAACAGACTCTGACCATGACGAGGAGTGAGATGCAAAAGATGATTGCTGAAGCCGTGGCTGCCCAGATGAAGCAGATAGCGCCTGTAGGACAGCAGCCTCGAGTCGAGTGCCCACCTCGAGTCGAGCACCAACCCCGCGTCGAGTACCCCCCTCGAGTCGAACAGCAGCCGCGCGGCGAGCAACAAGCCCAGTCGAATGTACAACAGAACAGAAGGGTAGACGAAGAGGAATCCTCCATTCGAACTGTTAATCCACAGGCGAGGGATGAGACATTAGAGCAACTGCTGGCACAGGTTCGCGACTTGCAAGCTCGAGTCGACGGGAGGAAGAGTAGAGGAGCAAAAGAACACCCATTCTCACAGCAGATCTTAAGAGCCGACTTACCCAAAGGCTTCAGGGAGCTGAACATATGGTATGACGGTACCACAGATCCATCTCGACATTTGAGGAGTTTCGAAAATATGGTCGTGCTTCATCGTTACAGCGACCCAGTACAATGTTGCGCCTTCCTGACGACTTTGACAGGGTCGGCCCAAGACTGGTTTCATCAACTTCCAGCAGGGTCGATTCGGGATTTTGATGGATTCAGCTCGAGTTTTCTTAACCAATTTGCGAGTGTGAGGGTGCAAGAGAAATCTTACCTCTCGTTGATTAGCATGCAGCAGAAGAAAGGCGAGTCGCTGCGAGAATATGTGGCAAGATTTACAAAGGCGTGCGTCGAATGCTCAACGGCGACAGAGGAAATCAAATCGGGGGGATTAACGATAGGACTGCTACCAGGATTGTGTAAGAACTCCTTGGCCAAACGACCTGGTAGGAGTTTCGACGATGTGCTGGGCAGATGTGCCAAATACATGAATGTCGAGGAGGCCGAAGCCGACTACTTGCAAAGCGTGAAGATGTCTCCAACCGACAGTCGAGACGACAAGAAGGAAAAGAAAGGCCAGTCGACAGGAGATAGAAGGGGATCCCCGAGGGCTGATAGGGTTGAAGGCAGGTCTAGGGGATGGAGACCAACTCAATACACACCTTTGTCGGCTCCCCATGCAAGAATTCTGGAAGTTATGGAGAGGGAGATCCGCGATGATGTGGTAAGATGGCCGCGGACGAGGAAAGATGGACCTCTGAAGCCCAAAAGCAACCTATACTGTCGATTCCACAAAGACTATGGGCACAACACTGACGACTGTCGCCACTTGAAAGACGAAATTGAGAGGTTGATAAAGGCGGGCCACTTGAAGGAGTTTATATACAAGGACCGAGAGAGGACGAGCAGGAGACGAGAACGAAGTAAGAGTCCTCGCAAGAAGGCGAGATCGCCAGAAAAGGAGGAACTCCCACCAAAAAGAGGAGTTATTAACATGATTTTCGGAGGGTCGACTGATGGAGACTCCAATCGGGCAAGAAAGGCCTATGCTCGAGGCCGATATGCGAAAGTCGAGGTGCAGCAGGTCGAGGAAAGTGGACCAGTAATGAACTTTGGACCGGCAGATGTGGGTGAAGTCGAGAGGCCGCATAACGATGCCCTGATGATAACGGCGCAGATATCGGGGTACGAGGTGCAAAGGGTGTTTGTCGACACCGGGAGTTCCGTGAACGTAATTTTCTATGAATGCCTCAGAAGGATGGAGCTTGACATTGAACTTACGCCCCTACATACATCACTCTTCGGATTCAACGGCTCAGAAGTCGCTCGCCTAGGAGAAACCATGCTCGCTGTCGTCCTAGGGGAAGGTGACTTGAGGAAAGTCAAAATGGTGAGATTTGTTGTGGTTGATGTCGAGTCTGCTTATAACGTGATTCTGGGGAGACCAGCGCTCAACGCATTTCAAGCAGTTATGTCGACCTATCACATGAAGCTGAAGTTTCCCGTAGGAGATCGAGTGGGAGAAGCTCGAGGAGATCAAAAGTTGTCAAGAACATGTTACCAAATCGCAGTCAAAACCAATCAACGAGCTGAGGTCAGAGAGGGCAAGAGACCAATGACGAATGAGAAAAGGCCGAGAGGGAGTGACCTTGAGCCCCATGGCAAACTGATGGAAATTCAAATAGGAGAATCAAAGGACCAAACCACCAAAGTCGGGAGAGAGTTGGAGGACGAGTTGCGATAACAGTTGGTGGGATTGTTGAAAGAATTCAGGGATATATTTGCTTTCTCGCCTGAAGAGCTAACGGGAATCGACCCGGATGTTATGGAACACAAGCTCAATGTCGACCCCCTCAAAAAACCCGTGAAACAACGACTTAGGCACCATGGCGCTGAGATCGACAAAGCAATCGAAATCGAGGTAGATAAGCTGTTGAAGGCCAAGCATATCAAGGAAATCCAATTCCCAGAATGGATATCTAACACTGTGATGGTGAGAAAGGCGTTGAACAAATGGCGTATGTGCATCGACTTCCGCGACTTGAACCTGGCGTGCCCCAAGGATCATTACCCTTTGCCTAGGATCGATCAGCTAGTCGACTCCACAGCTGGCTGCGAGTTGTTGAGCATGATGGACGCATCGCAGGGATACCACCAAATTCCTTTGGCACTGGAGGATCAGAGTAAAGTAAGTTTTGTGACGAGCAAGGGGACATATTGCTATGTCGTCATGCCCTTTGGCCTCAAAAATGCAGGAGCAACCTACCAGCGATTGATGGATCGAATGTTCAAACCTCAAATCGGCCGGAATATGGAAGTGTACGTTGACGATATCCTGGTGAAGAGTAAATCCTCGACTTCACACCCAGACGACTTAAGGGAAACTTTCAACACCCTTAGGGCGTTTGGGATGAAGTTGAACCCGAGCAAGTGCGCTTTTGGAGTAAGAGCAGGACGATTTCTGGGCTACGTGGTCACGGAATGAGGAATTGAGGTGAACCAAGATAAAGTGAAGGCCATACTCGACATGGCTCCACCGCGAAACATTAGAGAAGTCCAAGTATTAACGGGAAGGATTGCGGGCCTGAGCAGGTTCATTGCTCGAGCAGCCGAAAAGAGTTTCCCTTTCTTCAAGCTACTAAAGAAGACGACGGCTTTTAAGTGGAGTGATGAGGCACAAAAAGCCTTTGAAAAATTGAAAGAATTCCAAAGTGAACTACCCTTGTTAACCAAACCAGAGCCTGGCGACGAGTTGATTCTATACATTTCAGTGGGGGAATTCGCTCTAAGTTCAGTGTTGTTGCGAGAAGATGGAAGTTCCCAGCAGCCGATTTATTATACGAGTCGAGTGCTCCAGGGTGCGGAGGCAAGATACCCTGAAGTCGAGAGAGCTGCCTTGACACTGGTGATAACGGCTAGGAAATTGAGACCTTACTTTCTGAACCATGCGATAGTAGTGCGAACAAACTTTCAGTTGGGAGAAACATTGGGTCGACCCACGGTCTCGGGTCGACTCGTAAAATGGGCAGTCGAGCTAAGCGAGTATTCTATCAAGTACGAGCTGAGGCGCGCGATTAAGGCCCAGGCTCTGGCCGATTTCATTCAAGAAGGAACCAAAGGAGAAGAGAGGAAATGGATAATGCATGTCGACGGATCCTCTGCGGCCAAAGGATCCGGTCTGGGAGTCGTTCTAGTATCTCCCGAAGGCGAGCAACTTGACTTCGCCATCAGGATGGGATTCAAAGCCTCAAACAATGAAGCCGAATACGAAGCACTTATCAAAGGAATACAACTGGCAATTGGTGGCGGAGCAACGGAAATCACAGCGCATTCCGACTCGCAACTCGTCGTTGGCCAAGTGTTGGGAAACTGTGAAGTTAAGGAAGAGAGGATGATGAAATATGTCGAGGAAATCCAGAGCTTGATACAAGGCTTGGAGAAGTCCGAATTAACACAGATCCCACGAGAAGAGAATAAATGAGCCGACTGGCTCGCACGAATTGCGAGCTCGAATGAAGGAAAAGTTGGAAATCACATCACCACGATGCACCTCAAGGGAAGCGTCCTAAGTGAAACTATGGAAGTTGACGAGAAAGATGATTGGAGAAAGTCGATTCGAGAACTCCTGAAGGGTCGAATCCCGGCAGGAGACAAACAAGAGGCGGAAAAGACGGCTCGATATTTGAGCAAATATTTCGAAGTCGACGGGATCCTCTACAAGAATTCGGTAGTCGGACCACATTTGAGGTGTGTCTCCGAAGAAGAAGGTGTTCATGTCCTAAAGGAAATCCATGAAGGGTGTTGCGGGGCACATGTCGGATCTCGAGCGTTAACTGGCAAAGCCCTGCGAGCAGGATACTATTGGCCCAAAATTCGAGCAGCGGCCGAGCAGTTAGTCCAGAAATGCGAAAAATGCCAGCGCCATGGCCAAATCACTCATATCCCGGCAGAGTACATGACGACGATCAACTCCCCAATTCCCTTTGCTCAGTGGGGAATCGACTTGGTAGGACCGTTGCCGATGGGGACAGGACAAAGAAAGTTTCTGGTGGTCGCAGTCGACTATTTCAGTAAGTGGGTCGAGGAGGAACCCTTAGCACGAATCACTGAAGAAAAGATGATACAATTCTTGTTCAACAATATTTGCTGTCGATTTGGAATTCCGAAAGTGTTAATTTCAGACAATGGAACTCAATTCCAAGGAAAACGGATCCAAGCATGGTGCCTCGACATGGGAATCAAACAGAGATTTGCGTCAGTCGCACATCCGCAGGCAAACGGGCAAGTCGAAGTGACTAATCGAACTATCCTCCAAGGACTGAAAAAACGACTGGAGAAAGCATCGGGCGCTTGGGTCGACGAGTTGACAACAGTCCTATGGGCCTACAGGACGACTCCAAGAAGTTCGACGGGACAATCCCCATTTCACATGGTCTATGGGATGGATGCATTACTGCCGATTGAAGTCGGCCTCGACTCTCACAGATCAAAGTTCTACGAGGAAAAGTGAAACGAGGAGATGATAAAAGAGGCCCTCGATTTAATTGAAGAAGGACGAGAAGAAGCCTGGGTGCGGTCTGTCGAATACAAACAGAAGATGAGAGCAGCCTTCGACAAGAAGGTCCGAACCAGACGATTCCAAGTGGGGGACCTCTTCCTCAAACGAGCCGACGCTCTCAAACATGTCGGCAAGCTCGAAGCTAACTGGGAAGGGCCCTACACTATCACAAAAGTGCTCGAGAGGGGCGCATATGAACTCGAGGATGGAGAAGGTCGACAACTCCCGCGATCTTGGCATGTGATCCATCTCAAACGCTTTTACGCTTAAGGCAATATTTCGAATTACTTTTTGTATTGAACAATGTCTGAATTGAATTCAAGGATGAAATGAATCTATTTTATGCTTCAATTATGTTTCTTACATTTACACGTCGACTTCAATATGATTGTGTGAAAAATCGAATTTTTCGAAACGGCTATGAAGCCGACTAACTTTGCAACAATTATGAAATCGACTAACACAACTACGAGGTTGTCAAATTCTCGAGCGGAATCTCGAGCAGGCTACGAAGCCTACGACTACGAAGTCGACTAACACAACTACGAAGTTGTCAAATTCTCGAGCGGAATCTCGAGCAGGCTATGAAGCCTTCGACTACGAAGTCGACTAACACAACTACGAAGTTGTCAAATTCTCGAGCAGAATCTCGAGCAGGCTACGAAGCCTTCGACTACGAAGTCGACTAACACAACTACGAAGTTGTCAAATTCTCGAGCGGAATCTCAAGCAGGCTACGAAGCCTTCGACTACGAAGTCGACTAACACAACTACGAAGTTGTCAAATTCTCGAGCGGAATCTCGAGCGGGCTACGAAGCCTTCGACTACGAAGTCGACTAACACAACTACGAAGTTGTCAAATACTCGAGCGGAATCTCGAGCAGGCTACGAAGCCTTCGACTACGAAGTCAACTAACACAATTACGAAGTTGTTAAATTCTCGAGCGGAATCTCGAGCAGGCTACGAAGCCTTCGACTATACGGTCGACTAACACAACCTTAACGATTAGAACCCTCAAATGGAATCTCAAGCAGATTACAAATCTCACACATGGCATCAGAATACACAATGTAATTGTCGCGTTTACGAACTGAACTCTTTCAATCAACTTTGATACACATCTAGACAACGAACACCAACACAGCTAAGAATCGTCGCTCGACTTCGACCAGCTCGCAAGAAGGGTTGGGGAGAAGACGAGTTGAAAAAACTTACGTTTCACAGCTATGAAGCTGTTCAAATCATTGCTCGACTTCGACCAGCTCGCAAGAAGGGTTGGGGAGAAGACGAGTTGAAAAAACTTACGTTTCACAGCTATGAAGCTGTTCAAATCATTGCTCGACTTCGACCAGCTCGCAAGAAGGGTTGGGGAGAAGACGAGTTGAAAAACTTACGTTTCACAGCTATGAAGCTGTTCAAATCATTGCTCGACTTCGACCAGCTCGCAAGAAGGGTTGGGGAGAAGATACACAGGAAACAACAGCAAAATAATTTGAAACACAACCAACACAAGCAATGAAAGAAAAAGAGGGGATTATATTGATATGAAGATTCATTACACTAGCAGTCGTCTCGACCTTTACATAACTTGAAAATAGGTCGAGAACGACAGACAAAAAACAAACAAAACAAACAAAGCGAACTTAGGATTCGGCATCGGATTTTTCCGCCTCGCCATCGTCCTCAGCAGCGATGGTTTGAGTCTTCTCGGCATCACCACCACCAGCCTCGTCGCTCGACTTCTCCGCCCTCTCAACCACTTCATCTCCGACCGGCTCCTCACACTCCTCGGCATCAGAGGACCCCACGTGATCCGCCCCATTTGGCCCGACTAGTTCGGTCAGACCAGCCAAAGGAGCGGGGGGAACCTCGAGCCGACCACCCAACCCAGCCTTGCGAATGGCTCTCGCCTCGAGGCCAACCCACCATGGGTGATCCGCGGGGAGAGTCGAATCGCCCCTATAGCCGTCAGGATAAGGAAGGGTCTTCTTGACTGTTTCACGGTCGAGCTTGCCCTCGCACTCAGTACCCTCCACAGCCTTCTCCCAGGCGTCGAATGTATAATTGAAGTACTGGAGAGTCGCAGGGCAGAACTTGTCAAGAAAGGCGGGGGAATTGCAGAAGAGATTCACAGCCTCTTGACGATAATGCTCGAGGAACACAGAACCCATGGGCGACTTGAGAAAGGTCCTGCGTCCCTCGAGGATCCCCGCCTCTCTCTCGACCATGGCGTCATAAGCCGACTTCGCCAGGTCAGCTTGAAGCTGGTCGACCTTGGAGAGGGCGGCGGCTTTCTCGGTCTTGAGTTTAGCAACGAGGGCGTTAGCGGCGAGGAGGTCATCATCTTTCTTCTGGACCTCGAGAAGCAGATCCTCGTACTTCTTCTTGTAAGCACGGATGTCGGAGTCGGGCGAGGCAGTGTCCTCGAGAAGAGATGGCATAATAAAAGCCATGAACTGAGAAGAACCGCGAGTTAACAAAGTTAGAGGAAATTAAAAACTAAAGTAAAAATAATCGAATTGAATGCAAAGATAGTTACCCGGGAGAGACAAAAGAGCGCACGACTAGCACGGTCATAGGGATCACGGTCGGCGCGGTCCTTGTCGGCGGCAGGAATGACGGAGTCGAAATATTTGGCGATTTCGTGCGGATGAGGATGATCCCAAAGTCGGGAGGGCCTCTCGAGGGTTACCGTCTCGAGTTGTCCGGGAGGAGGAGGAGCTTGCTCGACTGCCTTGCCCTTGTCTTTCTTCTGGCGCTTGAGCGAGCCAGGGACAAGGGTGACGTCGCCTGCATCTTGGACCCGCTTTCGGGAAATCGAGCCCGAAGCCTTCTTCTGACTCCCCGAAGGCGGGGGCGCGACCTTCGACTTCTTTGCGGCAGTCATCTCGACTGCCGCCTCTCCTGCACCAGATCCCGAGACGAAGTCGGGCTTCTTCGGAGGGGTGGGTCGAGCCGCCGTCGACTTCTCAAACCGAGCAAGAACGGAATCTACAAACGAGCATCAAGTATCAGATACCAGCATGAGGATAAAATAGTGAAAACACGAAAATCACTTACGAGGATCGTCGAGACGAGGAAGACTCTCGTCGACAACGAGACCAACGTGGTTAAGGAGGGATAACTCCTTGATCAACGGGCGAGCCATGTAGGTGTGTTTATTAAGCTCGGTCAACATCGACTCGAATTTGGGGCACCGGGGCCGTTTATTTTGTTGGACCTTGGAAGTAATCCAAGTGTTCGGGTATGGATATTGACCGGAAGCAGGCCGAATAAAAACAAACTTCGACTTCCACTTAGTGACGTTTGAGGAAAGGTCGTCAAGAAAAGTGACGCCGGCGCGACGACCCAAGCAATGGGCGTCTTTTATGAATCGGTAGCTATAACAGTGAAAAAGAAACTCCGGAGAGAAATATCTAAGTTTTATTCTAGAAACTACAATAAAAGCGATCATGATGCGAATCGCATTAGGAGAAAATTGATTTATGGGTACATCGTAAAGATCACTAATAGCGCGAAGTTCGGGTTGAATAGGAAAACGAAGACCGAACAGCACTTGGTCGATAAAGAAGGTATAAAAACCAGGTGGAGGATTAGCATAATCGTCAGTCGGTTTGGGAACGGCCAATTCCCAGTCGGCAGGAAGACCGCTGTACACTCTAAAGCCCTCGACCTCGGCTGCAGAGGCATAACAAAACGGATTTAAGACAGCTAATTTAGCTAAAGGACATGCTTTTGAAACAACATCTCGAGCCTCGAGAAGAGGAACGATTATGGGTAAAGAAGAAGGACTTGTCCTATATACAGGAAAATCTAAGATCCTAAGGGAAATACCTCGGGGAATGAGGTCGAGACGAGGAGACTCTTTGGCTTGGGAAGACTCGGGGTTTTCAGCCAAGACCCCCGACATCCACGCTTGCCTGTAAGCATCCTGGTCGATACCAAAGGAAGATACATCCGAATGGGAATTCGATGATTGATCGGCCGGTTTGAAACCAACTATTTGAACAGAATCGGACGATTGAGGACCGGCGTCGATCAAGCGCTCAATGGTATCGGGCGAAGAACCAGTGTCAGAATCTAGAAAAACGAGAAGAGTCGGGATCAGTTAAGGAGAATTTAGTGCGAGACGAGGAAGGGCATAATCAACAAAGAATAAATCGACTTATAATCACGGGACAATGGTGTCGAAACAAGGAGTCGTGACAGTACATCGGGAAGGGAAGGTCTAGAAGAACCAAATTCGAAACCAATCTAAGAAAGCGCGAGTCGACTTGGAATCAGAAGTCGACGGGAGGCAAGGGTGAAATAAACAGGAAATCTAAAGGGAAGCTCAAGCAAAAGAGATCTAACATAGCTTGTGCAGAGCCATTCGAAGAACACCAAGAACACCAATTTTAAAAAAACCAGAAAAACCCAGAAAGTATACAACNAAAAAAAAAAAAGGAGAAAGAAGAGCAGCAGAAGTTAAAGAAATTAAGACACTTACACATGATTGTTGCCGGAGAAACCCTGAAGATCTGTAGTCGCCGAAGTCAGGGGAGCGCCGAAAAGCAGGAAGCACGGAAAGCACCGGAGAGATTGGAGAGAGCTCAGAAAACAAGTGTGGAAAAGTGATATTTCGAAGGAAGGAGAAATATTTATAAAGAGGGTGAATGATTACCAGCCGTTAGATCATGATCTGATCTGACGGTCCCTAGGAAAGCGCGGAAGGCGAGGCGGCGGACTTGAAGTGATGTGATAACTACAAATTTGAAATTCGAAATTTGAAAAGGTGTCAGGTTGTCAGAATTATCCAGAAGACAATGATGAGACCCCTACGGTATCGAACAGCCACAAGGGTAGAGCTTTGATGTCGAGGAACAGAGAACGAGTATAGTTAATAAAAGAAGTCGATTACCAAATTTACTCTTAAACAGTCGACTGTTTAGAGTAACTTTCGGGGGGGACTAGATGATATAGTCATATAAGGATAACCCGGTCTAAGTAGACGTGGCCAGGTGCTGGGTCCGGGCCCGGCCCGGCCCGGCCCGCCGGGTCCACGGTCCACATGGACGAGGCCCGGACCCGGACCGAAAAAAGTGACGGTCCGGGACCGGTTCGGGCCCGGACCCGCCGGTTCNCGGGCCACGGGCCGGTTCGGCCCGTGGCCATGTCTAGGTCTAAGAGGCTTTCTACTCGACCGGTGAGCCATTTGAACGACTCACATATCGAGGTGACTCGTCGACATGCTCAAGTCGACTTCCCTAAAGTCGATTATACCGAAAATAATCAAGAAGAGGCAGAAATTGGTCTAGTCGACTCCCACAAGTCGACCTTTAACTATCGACTTTTGCTAGTCTACTTCATACTAGAAGGACGTCACGAATGCAACTCCCAACCATCCAGATACTCTAGGTCGACTTCCACTAGTCGACTTCCTCATGACGACTCTAAGAGACGACCACCGCAGGGAATTAAACCAGGTGTAGCCTCCGAAACCGCACATATTTGTAAGTCGACCTCCTAGTTCTCGAGGTCGATTCTGTACATCTCGAGGATCACAGTGGCGAAGACGATTCACCGCACTTGCAACATATCCAAAGCTCTACACATTACCAAGGATAAGAAGGAATCTTGCGATGACTCAGCAACAAGGGGAGACGAATCGACCAGGGCATTATGGACTTTCTAGGTCCACCGACTGGGGCATTTTGGGCATTTCAAGTAAGTATTCCCTCCTATATAAAGGAGATGAGGTAACCCAAAACCCTAACTCTCATTCATTCCCACTCTACCCCATAGCTGCTGCGCAGCACCTCTTCATCACTCTCATACTGACTTGAGCGTCGGAGGCTCTACGCCGGAAACACCTCCGGCGTTGAGTATTTGCAGGAATCTCGCGGTCTAGCAACGGTTGGGAAGCGGTTCAAGCAGATCTGAGCTCACAACAACCGGTTTACTCCAGATCTGGAAGTAGACCCATCAGAGGGTGATATAGATTCTGAGTTTTTAAAAACTTGATGATGCACATTTCGATATTTATAGTTATAATAAATATATTTATATATGAAATGAGTGTTTTGACTTAATTTACAAGTTTATTATTTAACATTTAAAATCGGACCCCAAGAAATTCTTAGATCCGTCACTGTCCAGAATAGCATGCGCTCCACCGCAGCCTCCACGGCAACCTCCACGGCTCACCACAAAGGAACTTCGCCGCCTCCACCTCAGCCGCCACGTCTCTCGCCCGGCTCTCATCTCTTGCCTCTCGCCCGACGCTCGTCTCTCCTCTCGCCTCTCGCCCGACGCTCGTCTCTCCTCTCGCCTCTCGCCCCGGGGCTATTTCAGCCTTTCAGGTATCTTCAATTCAATCTCCGGCCCTCTGAGAACATGTTGATTTTGTGGCTTAAATGAACTGAATCTCGATTTTGAGGTTGTGACTGAAATTTGTGGCTAAAAAATATGAATTTCAGGCTGAAAATATGTTAATTTCGAGGCATTTGAAGCTGAAATTTGGGAATTTGTGATTGTGATATCTGTCTGAGGTTGTAAGGTTGTGAATTCAGGGTTTAGTTTGTGAATTTGCTAAAATTTGTTGTTGAGACTGAATTCAGGGCATGTTCTTCATTCTCTTATTCAGGGCCTCTTAATTTGTTCATGCTAATGTTGCAGCCCAATATGAATTATTAGACAAGTTTAAGTGTTGAGAAGTTTTGAGTTAAATATATGTTGTTTTGGTTGTTATAACTTGTGAATTTTGGCATGTTTTGTTCGAAGTCTTGGGCTGAAACTTTTAGTGGCTTCATATGCCGAGAGTACATGGTATTTTTGTGCTAAAGTTTAAGCTGAAAAAAAAAAGCTTGTTTGAGTTTAGTTAAAATTGAGAAAAGTGGTTTTGGTTTTAGGTATTGGCGTATTGCATTGCCTTGCTTGATTCAGAGTTTAAGAGGATGCTTGGATACAAAACTTATCCAAAAAATCCAAACATTTTTAACTCAACCACTTTTTTTAACTCAACTTTAACTCAACCCAATTAATATTAATATTATTAATATAATTAAATAATATCAACCAATCATTCTTACACATCACATCAACCTTAATTCACTATTCATCCTCTCACATAATTTAACTAACCATCACTTCAAATCATTTCTCTCATACTTCTAAATTAAATCAATTTTAATTATTTTATTTAAAATATTATTTTAATATACCACTAACAACTAACCATACCACCTTTTTCAAAATTAACCAAACCAAACCAAAAAAATCCAAACAAATCCAAAAATTTTTATATCCAAGCATCTTCTAAGGGTCTGTTCTTCAATTTGTGATTGCTTGATTCAGAGTTTAGTTTATGTGAAAATTACACTTACTAAAATTATTCTTGAGCTTGTTGATTATTTATCAAATAACTAGTATGTGGCCCGTGCGATGCACGGATAAATAATATTAAATAATAATTATAAATTGAAGATATAGGTAAATAATATGTATTCGTTTAGGAATTTGAGTGCCACTTTGAAATTTTTTAAGATTTGAGACTTTTAAGATGGTCAAATTTTAGAGGAATACTATGTGTGATTTGTGAATGTGAGATTTTTAGAGTGAAATTTTGTATAATGTTTTTTTCTTTTAAATCATAATAAATCTTAAAAAGACCTAACAAACCTTGATCTCAAATAAGTTAAATATTTAAGGATATTTTAAAATGTTTTTAATTTTTAAATATCAAAGATGAACCGTTTTGTTACCAAAAAATGTGGACACAATTTTGAATGTACATCCCGTCCAAATATCAGTTTTATTCTAAAATAAAAATTGCACGTGGTTTTATCCAATTTACACACTTTTTTTTAAAGAAAAAATTATTCAATAAGATTGGAAGAATTGGTTAAGAATTATACAACTATTTGTTTCCAAAATTTGTATCCAATTTGTACGGTTTTAAGTTAATTGTATTTAGAATTGTTTTCATAAATAATTGACACATTTTTTGCATAAGAATCTCCAAACTTCAAACTTGTTACCAAAAAATATATGATTTAAATTTTGGTAAAAAAAAAATAAAATATGATACAAAAAAAATGGGATTCAAATTTTGCCATAAGAATCTCCAAATTAGTTACCAAAAAAAAGGATTCAGATTTTGTTACTAAAGATTCACATGTATTTTTTTAAACTTTCCATTAATAGTAAGTCAAGCATTATATTTATTTGGTCAAACTTTTTATTAATGTATTTTTCCAACAACCTCTTTATATATATATATATATATATATATATATATATATATATATATATAGATATAGATATAGATATGCAGCCTCTGTTCAATTTTGTTACAATAGCTGGGTTGTTTTATGTTGTGATTACTGTTCTTGTTGTGATTTGTGAAAAAGCATGATTTTGTGTTACTATTTTTTTCCCGTTTTCAGTTTAAATGACGACAAATAGAGATATCAGCTGGAAATATGTTATTAAAGTAAACGGGGAGAGAGAAAAGCATTGAATGCAAATTTTGCCATCACAGATCAAATGGGGGCATTACTCGTCTAAAAGAACATTTAGCACAAACTCAGAAAGGTGTTGCACCTTGTGATAAGGTTCCAGTTGAGGTGAGCAAGGAAATTAGAGACAATCTTCAAACTTTCAAGACTCTCAAAAGCAAGAGGAATGAATTGCTACGTGAAATTGACGAGGGTCCAACTGGTAGTAGATTGTCTCAATCTATTTCTGATAGTGGAAATCTCCCACTTTGATAGTATTGACGATGATAGCCAAATTTAATTGGATGAGACCAATTATTTTTAAATTTTGATATAAAATTTATGACTTTGGGTTGTCTGTATGAACTTAATATTTTGAATATTTGAATGTTGTTTTTCAGATTTAATGTTTAAATTTATGGTTTATGACTATTTCAATTATATATTTACTTGTATGCTTATATATATTATTATTTTTTACATTAAAAGTGAACTGCTCGAATAGCTTACGCTATTTACGCTACGCAATATAAGGATTAAAACGGGAAGGGACGCGCGTTTTAAAACACTGCACATAACAAACGACCTTTCTAAGTATATTTGTGGATGACACGTGGGACAGTTAGTGCAGCTACTGAATCCTATGGCTATGCTTTCACGATAAATGATGAACTAATCAAGCAAAGATTGGGAGGCAATTGAAAAAACGCCAAGATACAATTGCAGTTTTATTCTCATAATACCTTGATATTACGCAAAAGTAGTCTATTAGACAATTAGTACTACCCACTGTTGCAATTTTACCATCTTCAGCCAGAAATTCAAGTTTACAAAGTATCTAAAGCAACATAGATTCCGAATTCCTTTTCACTTCTCCCGCTCGGGGGCGTTTGCGGTATTCAGCACAAGATGCACTAATGGTGGGGAAGTAGGGTGCCTTACGGCCAAGGGACTCCCTGGATACACCAAATCCTCAGTAGTACTCTCTGCACCAACAATTGCACCTTCCGAAGTAACTGCCTCAATAGATCTGGTCTTAATCGCTGCCTTTCCCTTGGCTCTTTTCCGATTAATCGACGCTGCGGTGCTGCCCCGACTCCCTGGATTCACCAAACGCTCTGTGGTACTCTCTGCAGCAGTATTTGTACCACCCGAAATAACAGAGTCTCCACCTCTTCTCTTAGTCGGCTTCTTCCTTCTTTTCACGGCAGATTCAGGCACGGCGGCGCCCTGGGTCAGCAGAGAGGTGATGTGGCACTCCTGCCAGTTCAGGTCTTTGAGGTCCTTGATAACCTCCTTCAGCGTTAAGCGTGTGTCCCCTGACAAGCCGCCGTCCAGCAACGTCGAGCGGCGGAGATCCATCAGATCTATCGTCGATATCATATCGACCATTACAGCCTGAAATTAAACAGATTTCTATGAGAAGCAGCCAACGATACCAACACATGAGCAATAAAACTGGAGAGAGAGAGAGAGAGAGAGCATTAATAACGAAGTTGAAAGCAAATAATTGCAGAGGTCAATTCGCCTTCGGGAATTTCCGCTTTTTGAAGCCGTGAATCGAGGCGATCTGCGACAGAGAAAAAACAAAAAGAAAAAAAAAAAATAAGACGAAGGATTCAGCACTGGAATTTCAAAGCATTCACAAAACCACTGTTCTCAACGGAACGAAGCACGCAACAAAAATCGAAGATCTTAAATTACAATTGGTTGGATGAAGAAATTATACAAGCGGGTAAATGATGCAGAAAATAGCTCTTAAAACGACGGAATTACAACAGCACTGTGTGCTCGAGTGTGGGGGAAAGTGAAGAGAGAGAGAGGTTTAACCTGAGCGAGCTTGGAGACTGTAAGATCGAGAGTGCGGTCTTCAGTGAAACCGAGATAATCTTCCAGGGAAAGCTTCTTGCGCCTCTTCGCAATGGTAGTGGATCCTTCTCCGTCGATCGCCATAGCTTAGATTTCTCTCTCTCTCTCTCTCTCTGTCTGTCTCTCTTCCTCTCCCTCTAGCCGTATGTGAGAGTGTGACAAAAAGCGTGCGTCTCGAGACTGCAGAGCTGCCGCCACTATATATACGTGACGAAAATCAGAGAAGGCTCGCTAGTGGTTGAGCGGGAAAAATCCAGCCTGGAAAAAAAAAAAAGTAAATAAAATGGAAAATGAAAACTAAAAATAAAAAATAAAAATGAGAAGGAAATGGGTTCAGATTCTTCAGAATACGATGCAGTGTTATTTGTTAGTTGTTGAGAATTATTATAAGTAATTCTTTCATTAGTGATAGATGCAAAGTAATTTTATTGTGTCGTCTGATATATTAGAAGTCTAAACCCAGACTTCCTAGTTAAGTTCCTTTATTTTTGGTGTTTTTCATTGTGTGTCATAATTAGGAGTGATTTTACATATATCTTTAACTCATTAAGGTTTATAAGTATGGGTCAAACTCTTCATTATTGCGGTGTAGTTGATTTTATCAAGGTTATGAAAATTGGACGGAATCGACCGGTTCGACCGAACTGGCCTTTGTACCAGTCCGGTTCATAAGATAAAACTAGTCATCGAAATAACTGGTGAAGAACCGATGCAAAACCGGTCGAACCGGTTTCGGCGGTTTAGCCGTTCAGACCAAGCTACCTCATTTTGATTTATTTTTATTACGCAATGGAAATTTAAAATCTATAAAGGAAAGACAAAGCTTGATCTAGTTTTCATTGTTCCAGCAAATCGTCGGAGTCAGCTACCAAAGCTCTTCCAAAAACAAAGCTTCGCGCGATGCGTATTTTCCGGTGATCTGTGACTCTAAGGTTCTGCTCTTTCGCCGGAGTCACAGTCTGGTCCGCCGCTTCCACTGTTGAATGGCAGCTATCACTATAAAAGATGAGCATGAGCTGGGGACTTAGCATTTATCTTGAGGGTTTTATTTTGGGATTTTACTTTCCTAACAATTGGACTATGAATTTTTTATTTATTGAAACTTGGGCTTTGATAGTTTGTCCTTATATTATCTGATAATTGTCATTTTAGTATTTAAAAGATGAAGAAAACTAAAATCTATGTAGTCTCTTACTTAATATAAAGCACTTCTAGCACTGTAGCAATTTATATTTTTTTATTGTTTGGCTACCTCTCCATTTGACATGTTAGGCTTTAGAGAATGTAGTGTCTTTTATGCCCTTGATCTTAAGTATAATTCCAATCGTGTCCCTAGATATTTTAATGAGAAACGAATGCTATCTGCCTATCTTCCACTCATTTGTCCCTCTTTCTCTCTCTTCACACTCAGCGGGCGATGAGAAATTAATCAATTATCACGAGGAACACAATTTACTGGTTTCAACTCCTTCTAGATTTCCGCCGATGATAGATCGACCATGCTCCGTTGCATAAGGGAGGAGTTGTTGTACTGCCGGGGTTTCGACAACTATAGGTAGAGTTTTTTCTCATCACTTATCTGTTTGCTCAATTTATCCCCATGTTGCAGTAGAGCAATTTTGGCATAGCAACTATTGAGATCCTTGTCTTGCTTTCCAGCATGAATGTCAGAGTTGATGAGCTTCTCATTCAATTCAACGGTCAGAACTCTCATTTTCTGAAGCTCACTGACATACGTCATATTTACGTGCATTTTATAGTGATTTTCGTGTCCGTTTTGTCGTAGTTTTTTATATATTATTATTTATTTAATTAATTTTATTAAACTATGACGAATGTGTTTTATCTTGTGAATTTATAGAAAATAGGGTCGAAATATTTATTGATAGCGAAAACGGAGAGAATCAGTCGAAGACGGTGTACAAGCTATGTTTGAAAGATGCCCAAGTTGCAGCCACATGTCCATTTATAGGTCCAATTACACACTCCATCAACTATTAAAGTCCATCAGCTTTAATACAAATAATTGGCCCAATTGGAATTTGTTGGTAAATGGGCTGGCCCATGAGTCACTTAATGAGGGATAGATAGGTCATTTCCATGGCTTCTTCTTCACAATGTCTTCACTCACGTACATCCCCCATTGTTGAGTTTTGAGCTGCTCGACAAGCTGTCCACTCGCCACTACGTCGTCGGCGAATCACCTGGACTCCATTTCCACCCATTCTCGACGTCCTGACCACCAAGACACTCCTCCGCCATGCTGTCGCCGCCCGCCGGAGAAGAAGCTGCTGCCATGATGCCGGAAGCCGCCGGAACTCGCCATGTCCGATGACCTGGGCGCTGCAAGATCACCGGAAGTCGCCTGAGACGCCGGAAAACCGACCAAGAGCATTTAGACGAGCTGAAAGTGACGATTTGGAGCTGTTTTTGGTGCCCTGGTACACACGGGTCGTGTGAGCCCAAGACACGGCTCGTGTCACTCCGACGGGTCGTGAATTCAGCTCTCGACTTTGTCACACGACTCGTGTGGCTTATGACACGAGTCGTGTGACCCTGGGCGCGACTTGAACGGGTTTGACGCGTTTTTCCTATTTTTTCGGTATTTTCGACCTATTTCGACTAGGACTCGACCCCAACTATTTAAGAGGCACTTGGACACGTTTTTGGGGAGTCTTGGACATATTTTGGAGACTTTTGGAGGCTAGAAACACGAGCAAGACGAGGGAGAAAGCCGGGAAGAAGGGATCGACGGAGCCGAATAAGCTTTTTCTTTCTTTTTCTTTTCCTCTTTCGAACTCAATGTTTTATATCTATTTTTATTATTTTGAAATCATGTTTCTAGGCTAGATTTATATTAGATTCTAGGATTGGTTAGTACTCGGATTAATTTATGATTAAGTTTTTATTTCTTTCATTCCGGTTTATCTTTCGTTTATGAATTTCTTGTGCTTATTTTTATTGTGTGAGTAGATGGCCACTATGAATGCATATTTGTAATCGATTTGAGACTGAGAGGAGATAATTGATTGCTAGAATTGGGAAATTTATAACGTAAGAGAATAAACAGACCGAGAGGTTGATAGAACCTTGCGAGAGAACGAAAATCCTAGGAACTTATGGGAGTTAGTTGTTCATCTTGAGACCGAGAGGAGATAGATAACAATTAATATCTACGATTTGACTTGTTCGAGAGAAAGGTTTGAAATCAATTTAGCGATTATCTCTACGATTGGTAAAATTAAATAAGGTTTGTTTGAATATAAACGTTTTATGAATTAATTCCGAGGAACGCTTAGCCTATAATCTACCTTTTGTTTCTTTGTTTATTTTTATTTTTATTTTTAGTTAGATTAGTTCTTAGTTTAACTTCTTAGTTAATAATCATCATCCAATTCATTAGTCTAGATAATATTTAGTTGTCATTATTTAGTACTTAATTAATTTAACTACAATCTCTGTGGAATACGACCTTGCTCGCCACTACCTATAGCTACGTCGTACACTTGCGGATAGTGAAAATAATAAGCGAACACTCACTCCTGAGATAAGTGATCTCCTTTTCACGTTCTGCTGACCGGTGTTCCAACAACTTCATCTTCTCTGTCTGGACTTGATACTTCTTGATGACTTTGGCAGCTTTTACACACTTCTCTATGGCATACTTGTGAAGCACGAGGTTCTCTTCAGTTGGATCGGAGAGCTCCTCAGTTTCGAAGTCGCGTAGTTCTTTAGCATAAGAACCTGCATCAGATTCAACATCAGTAAGATGCACAGAGGATGTAAAACATTTATACTCATTAAGAAGACATTTAGCATGATTATTGGTATAGTAAAAGTTTTCAGTCTTCTTAGATTCTTCATCCTCATCATCACTGCAGTCGGACCACGTTGCCTTGTAAGTCTTGTTCATCCTCTTGAAGTTTGGGCATTCCTTCTGAAAGTGACCGAACCCTTTGCATTCCCAACATTGATATTTCTCCACTCCTTGATTAGCGTTCTGAAACTTGTTCAGTTGCACATTGGAACGCTGCTCACCAAATTGCTGAATCATATTCTTACCACCTTCAGAGGGCTTGATCCCTTGAAACCTTTTCTTCTGAAACTTCTTCAGCTTTGAGACATTTTTTGTAAGAACAGTGAGAGCCTCCATAATCTCATCAACATCAAAGGATTCTTCATCCGAATCATCCTCTTGTATTACCGCTGTATGAACCTTGGCTTTTAGAGCTAAGCTCTTTCCTTTGGCTCCCTTCATCGAGTCAAATCCATGGTTTATTTCAAAAGTACGTAGGTCTCCAAGAAGATCATCAATCCCAAGTGGTTGAACTCTCCGGAAACTCTCCAAAGCCGTGATCTTAATTCCAAACCTATCCGGTAAGGTTCTCATCAACTTCTGCACTTGTCTCGCCTCTGATATCTCTTCACCAAGCATTGCACTTTGGTTTATAAGGTCACAAAAGCGAGCATAGTACATGTCTATGGTTCATCATCTCTCATCCGGATCTCATCAAGTTCAGTCGTGATCCTCTGAAGCTTCGAGGATTTCACAGCGTTCGTACCTTCAAACTGCCTCTCAAGAATCTTCCATGCGTCACGAGCTGTGGTGCACTGAATAATCATCTTATGGCGAGTTGGATCCACAGCAGACATGATAGCATATAATGAACGAGAGTTTGCTTCTTCTGCTTGTCTTTCAACATCAGTCCAAAGCACCCTTGGTTTCTCGACTAGAACATGAGCAGCCGAGGTTGATGACTCTGATTCCGAGGGAGCTTTCGACATGAGTGGTGTGGTCCAACCTGACTCAATGACTTGCCAGGTTCCTTTACCCAAAGAGAGAATAAGTATCACCATCATGGATTTCCAGTATCCATAGTTAGAACCGTCGAGGTACGGAGGGCGCGAAACGAACATGCCGTCGTGAATCATGGTGACCAACCAAGGACCCAAAGATATTTATCCTATAAGTAGAACAGGAACACTGCTCTGCTGCCAATTGAAACGTAGGTATTTTACGATAAGTGCGCTCAGTGTTGTTAGAACACAAATAAACAACTAGAATAGCGGAAGCAATAAACCGAAGATTTAAAAAACTCTTCAGGGAAGCGTCCCACTTCCCCTCATAGCTCTTTCAGTGATAACTCGATTTTGCACATGCGTATAGTTTTGGAATTACAGCAACTAGAACTCCCTTCTAGCCTAACCAACAACTATACTCGAATCTACCAACTACTTCTTCGGCTACGTCCCGTGGACTTTAACTCTCGAATCCCTCGAGCTAAAAACAACACTAATCCCTAAGTACTGATCACAAAAGTGTTTGAATGAAAAACAAAAGAATCAAAACAAAAGGCTTCAGTTCTTCAATGTCGTAAGAACACTGAAAACTGAACAATGAAAATAAAACCTAAAAGGCTTGAAGCTCGAATATTTAATGAAAGATAATGATCTAAGCTCCTCTGATTCGATCTTCAAGTGGGTTGTTGATGTATGAAATTTGATCAACATGGGGGGGATAAGAGATTTTTTGTGTAAATTGTGTGTAAATTGAAAGAGAAATGAAAGAAGCAGGCGAGCCTCAAGGAGAAATTTCTCTGCACCGCCTTTTTCTCTCAGAACATAATAGAAGTCCCCTCAGACTTATCTCGATGATGTCCATCATCGGGGTATTTATATATATGTTTAATGGGCCCGATATTATCACAAGCGGTATTATTTAAGGCCCAAAAAATAAAATAAAATAATTGATATAATACATATCCACGTGTAATATTTTAATAGACGAGGTCAAAATTTGGTATCAACAGTAGGCCCCCGACTTTAGGGCATGTTTTAAATAGAACTGTTCTGAAGTCGCGTGTATAATCAATTTTGGCCGAGTACTTTGGGACCCGTGGAGCCAATGACGTGGATAGTCAATTTTTCTGTAATTTTGAATGAGGCCTGAACATTGAAGTCGTTCCGACTGTAACGTCAAGCTCGGAGATTGGGAAATCGGATAGAGAGAACGAGCTCGGTCAGGTCCGACTATGAAGAGTTCGGGTCCGGTGACTATGAAGTCGGAGACCCGGCTGTGAAGTCAGGCTATGGCCGGCGAGATTGGGCCGTGATTTCAAGGTCGATTGCGAGTAAGGCGGGTCCCGACTTCCGTGGACCATGGATATCGTGGCTTGAAGTGATGAAGTCAGTTTCCGTCAAAACTCGAGACTTCGATAAGGACAAAGAGAAAGTGGGGCCCATGATAGTGAGCAGCAGCCTCAATATTTCTTTCTTTCTTTTTTTTTTTATGAAAATAACTGCTGAAGCAGACATGTGACGTGTATGTTTGTTCAGCAACAATCAATAAGCTTATCTGGTCACTTTATCATCTTCATCTTCATGAACAATTTATGCAAGAACAAAAAACTGGTACAGAACCACACCTTAACTTGTGCATATTCACGAGCCGATGAACAACAGCGTATTGAATACAGCAAAATCGGAGTAAATAATGAATATTTTACTTATCGTGATTGATCGTTTGCTAAGCGGCCGTTTGCTGGCAAAGGTTAACCCGAGCATATTACGGGCCCTCCTTCTAGCGCCAAACTGTTGATGTATGAAATTTGATCAACATGGGTAGTTCAGAGGAATTTATTGTGTATTTTTCGATATATATTTTTGTATGTATTTTTCTGTATTTGTTCTTCTTTCTGTTGAATGAAGAAGAAGGGATAAGAGATTTTTTATGTACATTGTGTGTAAATTGAAAGAGAAATGAAAGAAGCAGGCGAGCCTCAAGGAGAAATTTCTCTGCACCGCCTTTTTCTCTCAGAACATAATAGTAGTCCCCCCAGACTTATCTCGATGATGTCCATCATCGGGGTATTTATATATATGTTTAATGGGCCCGATATTATCACAAGCGGTATTATTTAAGGCCCAAAAAATAAAATAAAATAATTGATATAATACATATCCACGTGTAATATTTTAATAGGCGAGGCCAAAATTTGGTATCAACAGTAGGCCCCCGACTTTAGGGCATGTTTTAAATAGAACTGTTCTGAAGTCGCGTGTATAATCAATTTTGGCCGTAATCAATGTTGGCCGGGTACTTTGGGACCCGTGGAGCCAATGACGTGGATAGTTTTTTTTTCTGTAATTTTGAATGAGGCCTGAACATTGAAGTCGTTCCGACTGTAACGTTGAGCTCGGAGATTGGGAAATCGGATAGAGAGAACGAGCTCGGTCAAGTCCGACTATGAAGAGCTCGGCTCCGGTGACTATGAAGTCGGAGACCCGGCTGTGAAGTCAGGCTATGGGCGGGGAGATTGGGCCGTGATTTCAAGGTCGATTGCGAGTAAGGCGGGTCCCGACTTCTGTGGACCATGGATATCGTGGCTTGAAGTGATGAAGTCGGTTTCCGTCGAAACTCGAGACTCCGATAAGGACAAAGAGAAAGTGGGGCCCATGATAGTGAGCAGCAGCCTCAATATTTCTTTCTTTTTTTTTTTCTGCACATTGTACATGGACTTAAAATGATCTCGGTTAAGAACGAAAAAACAGACTTCCTGTACTATTGTGACATTATCAATAAAATAAAATTACATATTTAACTTTGTTTAAACACACTCTGCTATTAATTTCCTCGTTCTTAATTCCATACAACAACATGGGTATATATACAACTCCTTAGGCTTGGAGTCTTCTCAAAGTTTTAGACTTCTTTTTTATTTCCTTCCAAGTTTATCCAATGTAATATGGTAAGTGTAGGACTCTTCTTCTCTCACTTCAAGCAATCTTTCTTTAATCCGATTTCCTTCCATGTAACTCATAAGAGATATGGTAGGTGTAGATCTCTATCTTCTCTTTCCAAAGATCTTTCCTTCTTATATGATTTCCTATAAAATATATCCATAATAAGATCATGCAAATCTAATATATATGTATATAAATCGAATATAAATATAAATATAAATAAATTCGAATATATAAACATAAATATAAATAAAAGAACTTCCCTTTTTATTTCTCATTCTTGCAAGAACATATCTTCA
>BKCP01009515.1:184938-232916 GCA_008636005.1 Striga asiatica
GCCCAAATGAGGGTGTTCGAATATCTATATGTACATGTTGACCTAATTTTTACCCTAATCCTATCGTTTTTGTATGTTCGAGCGTATAATCGATAGTGGGGAGAACTTAGTTATGGTCAAGCTAGAACGCTTTTATGTGAATATATGTGTGTTTGAAATTATTTTAAATGCAACAAATAAGTTTATCAGTGTTGTTAATACCAAAACCGGATTCCGCAGATTAAGGGCGTTTTCGAGTGGATTTAAGAAGAATTCAGAGTTAATTACTAGAAGACCGAAATGCGATGGAGATCCTCGGTATCATCTCGATAACTAATCGGCATCTCGGTACTACCATCTCGGTTTCCAAGACAAACAAAGCAGGCTCCCAGATCGCCCCAGCATTGAACAAGCGACTCGGGATTGCCATCTCGGTTTTAAAAGGGTTCTTTGGGAATGACATCGCAGTTTACAGACCTATAGGACAACTGATGTCCACAGAAATCCGACCTCGTCCCGACAGAAGTGACGCCTGTCACTCAGTAAGAGGGGCACCCATGCTTTCATCATTACCTAAAAAGTGTGTTAACGTCATTGCCGCCCCTAAAACATCAAATCCGGATTAAATACAGCCGACTTCTCTTGGAAGGTGTGTCAGACGTAACTATAAATAGCAGCATTAAAATCGATACGAGGACCCACGACCAACACATTAAATTCACGCATTTATTACCTCGGCTTCCTCTGTTTCTGACCTCCTGTACTAAAATACCGACTTGCTCGAAACTGTAACCGACCTCATAAAATTCAATAAAAATCATATTTTCTGCAATTCTCGTTATGTTTTAAATCTTAATTGCATTGATTTAATCCGTTTATCAACATTTTGGCGCTAGAAGGAGGGCTCTATAAGATATTTGGAGTTAATTTTCGCATCTAAACAACACCATATCTCAATCACGCACGTAAACATGTCTCAGTCTGGGCAAAACGATCGGACCACCAGGGGAAGCGCCGCTAATAGCACCCCTGATCTAGCCGTCGGGCGTAACAACGCGGCACCAACAGTGCCTGATTTGAACGTGCTCATGCAGAATCCTGAGTTTGCCAGGGGATTTGCCGCTTTGCTGGCCCAGACTACGTCGGGGCCTTCAAAAGCCCAACAACAGGGAACGCTCTTCGCACCAATAACGCCGGCAAGGCAGCGGGCCCCCCAAATGCAAGGAATTGATAACAACCCAGCTCCGTCGCATGCAACGTCACAACCCCGAGGCAATAATTCATAAGCCCATCCGATAGGAAACGCGGCCCCGCCGGAGATAAACCTGCCAGAAATGAACCAGTCGGAAATCCAACCACCTGAAATGGTTGCAAAGAGTCATTCAGGACATGCTCGAAGAGTTCCCCCCGCAGCTCGCCCATTGTTTCAACAACTAGAAAACCCGGCCGACTTGCGACAACAAATCGAACGAAACCGGCACTCTCGACGTGACGCCTCGAAAGTAGAGGCCTTGAGAAGGAAGGTTGCAGAGCTGGAAGCCTTGCGTGCAACTCAAATCGGGTATCCCTTGCATTCCCGCGCCTCGGAACCCGGACACGTATATCTCAAAATTGACTCCCCCCTGGCACCCGAATTGACTAGGGGCCCATTGCCAGGGAAAGTCAAAGTCCCGCAAATTGGGCTCTATGACGGGACCTCCGATCCTGACGCTCACCTCGGTCACTGTACGTCATGGATGGATTTGCATGGTGCTGACGACGCTTTAAGTGTCGTATGTTTTCCCTGACTCTGGGACCCAAGGCTCAAAAATGGTATTACTCATTACCGGCCGAGTCTATCCGATATTGGTGTCAACTCAGGTCGGCTTTTCGATCGCATTTCATTGGGGCCCAAGTCTGTTTGATCCCAAAAGAATCTATTTCAAATATCGTCCAACGAGAGGACGAAAGTTTGAAAAGCTACGTTGCTCGCTTCAATGAGCGTGTACAGAATATGGAGACATTGCTCGTCTTAGCAACGTCGGGTTTGAAACCGAAGTCTATGTTTCGCTGGGATCTGTCAGAACAAACCCAGGACATTCCAGGAGTTCCTTGCCCGAGCTCAACAACACATTATCGCGGAAGAATCCATGTCGGTACCTGACCTTGAAATCGTCCCGAAGGATCAGAGACTGACTTCTGAGAGTAAGAAAAAGAAGAAACACTTTGACAGTTCGTCAAAAAACCTGAAATTCAGAGAGCCATTCCGAAGCGATCCCAACGACCCAGAGGCGAAAGCAGCCCGGAGACAATTTAAAGAAGATCTGATGTCGGGGTATCGCGCAATCTATTCAGTTGAGGCCGCCGCAGTCTATCATGAAATTAAAGGGAAAGGAATTATCCCCGAAGCCCAACTTGTCAAAACCCCGGAGAGCCAGTTGGATAAATCTCGGTATTGTGATTATCATAAATCCCCAGGTCACAATACCGACGAGTGCCTCAGCTTGCTATCAGCACTCATGAAGCTTGTTGGAAATCCCCAAATGAAAAGGTTCACTAAACCGAATGAAGAGAAAGAAAGACATCAGATGGCCCACGTCACTGACCGAGATGAAGAGGATGAGAGGGCTATGAACGCCAAAAGAGTCAGAATGCAACAGGGGGAAAAGAAATTTTTATGTACGGTCCAATTGATCCCAGGACGGTCGATGACCGACTTGGAAAAAGAAGCAGGGGGTTAAAAAATACAGAAGATATTCCCTAAATCTTCCACAACTCATCTCGGGTGGGTTCTGTTCCTCGAGTCAACACAAATCGAGAAGAGTTGACATCCTCACGTCGGCAGGCCAAGGCGTACGCCAGAAAAGCATACAATTCGGAAAAACAAGTGATGGTCACCGAGTTAAGGGAGACGATCAATTCGCGGACTTGTCCCATTACATTCACTTTGGAGGATGCCAGTCTGTTCGATCACCCTCATTCCGATGCGCTACTCATCACAGCGCCGATTTATGGGATCCCCGTCCACCGGATCATGGTGGACACTAGCGCGTATTCAAGTGTCCTTATGCTCCGAGCTTTCAACAAACTTGGACTTGACCCCACCGACGTCCGACCATGCAATGATAGAGTCCATAAGTGTGTCGGTGCCACTGGGTGAGATCACTCTTCCAATCAGATTCGGAGGCCATGGTCCGACCTCTAAAGTTGTTATGGAAACTTTCAAAATTATGGATATCGATAACGAATATAATGCGATCGGTCGCCAGGAATGATCGGATGGCTCCACGATCCTCTTCCTGAATGTCATCATGGCCACAGAAGTCCTCTCTCCCTATAAACCTCATCAAAGAAGACTCATGAGAATGACTCTCGGCACTCTCCTACATAACAAAATAATTAGTTATTTATATGAAAACAACACGAACAATAACATAAATTACAGAAATAAAATTAATAGTTTAATTACCACATCATGAGTCCCAGAAGTCAACTGCAACTTTTTTTTCTTTTCTCTTCGGAGGGCCTCCTTTTCCTTTTTTTTTCCTCCCTTGCCTCTCCCGCACCCTCTTCACAATGGAGGAGGCCTGTTGCTTCTCCTCCTCTGCTGGTCGGTGCGAGCTCTGAGCACCGTGCTCATAGTTCGGCTCATTCAGCCCTCCCGTCAAACCGGCAGACTCCACCACCAGGTTCACCAATTGGTTCAAGTCAACAAACTCATTTTTTTCATCATCTGGCTTATTCCCATACACCACCACAGCCCATGCTTCTTCCTTTTTTTCATCATCCCTTTTTTCCTCGTTCTCTTTTTCCTCCTCTCCCTCCTCCTCCTCCTTTTTTTTCTCATTTTGTTTTTCCTCTTCCTCCTCCTCTTTTTCCTCTATTTCCTCATTTTCTTTTTCCGCTTCCTTCTCTTTCTCCTTCTCTTCTTCCTCAAAGTCAATCGAGCCAAAACCGCCATCAGCACCCTCATTTTCTTTTTCTTCCTCCTCATCTTTCTCTTTTTCCACCCCCTCATCTTTCTCTTTTTCTTTTTCTTCTTCTTCCTGCTTCTTTTGTGTCCACATTCTTTTTTAAGTTGTTCATTCTCCTCACAAACAAATGCAAGTAAACGGGTCTCGACCGTTCCCTGTACATGAAAGAAAAAACAAAAATTAAAGGGAACATAAAATAAAGATACATGTTTAATTGAAAATTTTTTAATGTTGAAACATAAATTGTCGACCAACATTAAAGAAAACCTGGATCTCCACAAAAGCACGCTCGGCAGACAAAGGCGATACCGAATACACCTACAAAGCAAATCATAATGATTTAAGAACAATATCGATTAACCAAAAATATAAAAAGAAGAAGAAGAAAAAACATAATACTATAAAACTATACCTTATGCCTCATTATTTTGTGAAGGGATTTTAAACACCCTTCCATTGTAGACGGCAAATTGCTCCCCGTCCATCGAAACAGATGGGGAATCGCCTCGAGCGTGGACCGTTTGCCCAGAGAAGGCACACGCTCGTACAACCAAGCCTACACATAAACATTATTTCAAAATTACACAATCTCATAATTGAATATTATTGTATTAAGACATTGAAATTACACAATCTTATATATATATATATATATATATATACATACATACCATCAATCCAACTGCACATCCATCAAAGTATGATCTCTCTCTCGATTCACTATGGCGAACAAGTTCGGCAACCAAGAATTTATGAATAGCATCGCCCCATGCATACTCACAAATTCGACTCACATTCTCTAGGTAAGGGTAAAAAACCTAGGAATGGAATAACTAGAGCAAGGAAACAATATACAGCTAAACACAAAAAGAGTGAACATCCTGATGAATTCGTCTACGCGACCTTCATCCACAGCAAATTTTTTTAAATATTCTACAACGTGCTTTCTTTTCAAAAGCTTATTATCAACCCGACCCCAACAATCGAATAGGGCTTTGGACTCCAAATTCAAATCTAAGTCTATACTTAGACCACACTGCCGCAGCCCCATTGTCAAACAAAACTCAGCCGGATCGAATTTTAAACACAAACCATTACCTACAACAAATGCATTCATTTCTGCCGTGTATGTGCTTATTAGAGCCTCAATTCTGCCATGTGAAATGGCTATGTCCGACATGTTAACAAAAAAATAGAAAGGGCTCTGTTGAAGAGCCTGCTTGTGTTGATCAGACAACACAACAAGAATTCGGTCCATCACATCCTTAAAGTAAGATGGGGCACATCGACTTCTAAAATCAGTGCCCTATCACAAAATATAAAACACAAATAATGCATCTACAGAACAAAATGGAAAACAACAGCAACATGATAGAATACAGAACAAAATGGAAAACAACAGCAACAAAATGGAAAACAGCATCACTGGATCAATTTGTTATGAGAAAGTTGATAACAAATAAAAAACACCAATACAATCCCAACAGCAGCAACAAAATCCCAACAACAACAACATTTAAAACACCAATTCAAACTGAAATTCACAACACCTCAACCCTAATTTCGCAAATAACAACAGCAGCAACATTTAATTTCTGAATTTATCAATAATATCCCAAATTCGAAGCCCTAGTTTATCAATAAAATCCCAAATTCGAATCCCTAATTTATGAACCCTAGATGCAAAGAGCCATAATTTATCAATAAAATCCCAAATTGGAAGCCCTAATTTATGAACCCTACATGCAAAGAACCCTAATTCAAAATAAAAAAATATTATGAACCCTAATTCAAAATAAAAACTTATGAACCCTACATGCAAAGAGCCATAATTTATCACAAAAATCCCAAATTCGAAGTGAATTACCATAAAAAAATCTCAATTTTTTGAAAACATCCAATTCGAGAAAAAAAAAAATCAAAATTTTGTAAAAATCTCCAAATTTTCGAGTTCAATAAAATCCCCAAAAATCAACACTGCTTACGGCTTTGGAAGCTTTGGAAGAGGAAGATGGTTTTTCCGATACCAAGGGCTTCCCGGAGACGGTCGGCTTTTTCGATCGCGGCATTTTGGTCGGAGACGGAGGGCTTCCCGGAGATATGGCGAAGGGAGGGGGAATCTTCTTCACCGACGAGCGACGCACCAAGACAGAGAATGAGAGATGATACGCGATGCACAAGAGAGTGAGAAATTTCCCGGCGATTTCACGGCGATTTTTCAGAGAGAGAGAGACGGGAATAGGCGAGAGAGAGAGATAATGAAGAGAGAGAGTGAGAAATTGTTCAAATGAATTAATTAGTAAAAATAAATCAATAATAATACAAATAGTATTTATATGGAGAGTTGAGAGCAAAGATAAATTAGTATTAGGGAGTTGAAAGGAAGAAATAAAGTATTGGGGACTGAGGAGGAAATGGAAATGTGGGTTAGGGATTTTTGAGGAAATAACCCAAAAAAAAATCCATATATATAAAAAAATAATAATAATAATTTAAACTATTTAAACTAAAAAAGGTGACAATAGGGCGTCGATCACAATTTAGCGTTAGTAGGGATTAGTCTTAACAGTAGAAGTTGAAAAGGGCTTTAAATGAGATCATCACAGATCCCGCGTGAATCCTGATAGACAACACATTCTTAATATCGCAAGCAATGGCAGCAATCTAATCCATCACAAAAGTTGTCCAAAACCAGCTATCAGAAATCAGATTTGATCAATTAATAGAACCAACCGCAAATCATAACAAAAGCCCTAAGTTTATATAAGCAAAATATATAAATTCATTATTGAAACTTGCTTCTAAAGCATGCTGCAAGATACTGCTGAACAGAAAGCCCATATCCATACAAGTGAAAGCCAAGCAATCATATATACAAAACATCCTTGACTAGACAACATCTTTACGTTCTTCCTGCATTTCCAAGCAAAACCCAGTCTCTTGAATTACATTCTTGTACTCTCATAAAATCATGTATAATTAATCATTTAAGTTGGAGCGTCACAGTCTCAGCATGAATAATACTCAACACAATCTCAAATAGCTTACGCAAAATTAATTATAATCATGCATTTATGTTGAAACTAAGCTTAGCTGGGTTTGTTAAATGCAACAAAACCAAGCTTTAACATTTCTTTCCACTTTGATAAATATGAGCTCGACTCGGACAGCTGTTAAGAAAATACATGGCAAAGTATAAACATAAATCGTTTTGACTCACTCAAGGCATATTACAAGGTGGATTATTATTCAAACTCAAACTCAATTCTTGAAGCTGAAATTGTATCCAAGACGTTTATAATGACAATACTTCAGTCAAGAAGGGGAATATATAATAAAGTATATCATCTTCTTTATGTGCAGCTATAAAATGAAAAATGCTTGTAATAAACACACCAAAATTAATCCGCTAACAGTCATTTTAACACTTCTAACTACAATCGCAACCCCCCACCAGCAGCTTTGACATCCTTGACACATTTTTATTTTCTGCTAAATATTATCCCTCCCAACTAAAATCCCACCTCACCAAACCAATCTTAATAAGTTCTCTCCTCCTCCAAATATTCCCCCATAAAAGCCTCCTTATTCTCCTCTCCCTCCTAACCTTGCATACACCAAATTAGCAACATTCCCTGTCCATATTCAACCAAAATTAAACTAAAAAAAAAAATCCAAAAACCCGAAAATGGAGAATCGCGTACCTACACTCTCAGTCCTTCTAATCGTACTCTTCTGGACCTGCGCGGTGGCCCAAACCCCAGGCCCAGCACCCGCTGGGCCCACTAACGTGACGAAGATCTTGGAGAAAGCGGGTCAGTTTACAACCCTAATCCGACTTCTGAGGACGACCCAATTGGGGCCCCAGATTGACGCCCAGCTCAACAACACGGCCGCCGGGCAGGGGATTACATTGTTTGCCCCGACGGACGCGGCCTTCTCGGCCCTCCCTTCAGGCACCCTCAATTCAATCTCCGACCAGCAGAAGGTCTCCCTCATCCAATTCCACGTCATCCCCAATTACCTCTCGCTGCCCCAATTCCAGACGGTGAGCAACCCGATCCGGACCCAGGCAGGGGACAGCGGGTTTCAGATCAACGTCACAACCTCCGGCAACCAGGTCAATGTCTCCACCGGCGTTGACGATGCCTCCGTGGGAAACACCGTCTACACCGACGGCCAGCTGGCGGTGTACCAGGTGGACAAGGTCCTGCTCCCCATTAGCTTGTTCGGGGCTCCTGCGCCCGCGTCCGCCGTGGCGCCGGCGGCTGCGAAGAAATCGGCGGCGGCTGAGAGCCCGGTGGCCGGAGGTGATGCGGCGGGAGATTCGTCCGGTGCGGTTGGTGGCGTGAGAGGGGTTTGGGGGATTGGATTGGGTGTGGTGGCGGTGGTTTGTATTTTGTGACGGGAGATGATTGGATGGTGTCTCTGATTTTGCGTGTGAGCCGAGAGCATACCAAAATTTCTCNCGAGTTCCAATCGATAAAGTGACCAGAAATATTGTGTTCTATACGAGAAATTTCATTATAATCAGAAAATCTAGGTTGTTTTCATTCCGAAATCTTTTAACTACTTTTTAAAATTTTAAGAATCTTAATGTATTTATTTAGGATTTTAAAAAGTTTTAAAAGTTATGAGATGTTCAATTTATTTAGCACTTAGCTTGGACTTTTTAAGACTTTTGGGGATTGCAAAAACAAAATTACGTAAATTAATAATTACTCCATATCTCACCTCCTAACATGAGATTTTTAAGAATCCTAGTTAAATCAAACAATCGTAGAAAAAATCTCAAAAAACCTTAAATTTTTAAAATTCTTAAAATGTCATTAAAAAATACCAAACCAATACACCCTTCTAAGTCATTTTAAGATTCTTTTATTTGTAACGAAATCCTAAAAATACCATGTCTGAAGATGAGACTTTGTATATGTATCTTATCTTCGAAATCTAGTAAGTCTTAAGAAGTCCATACAAATTCAATCGATAAATAAATTGAATATCTCATGATTTTTTAAGACTTTTGAAATTACAAATGAATATCTTATGAATTTTTAAGACATTTTAAAATTTCAAGTGAATAACTCATGCCTTGTTAAGACTTCTTAAAATCTTAAACGAATAGGATTCTTGAAATCTCAAAAAGTTTTTAAGAACCCGAAATTACTACGCCCTCCTTATATGGATCGGCAGATCTAGAAATTTTTATAAGCCATGGCAAAAAATAATTCGAAGAAATTTTTAGCCATATTGCACAAAGTACTTATATTAACAATTAAATAAATCATCGAAACAATTGGGTGTTGAGGGTTCCCTATTCAATTTGTCTTTGACTTGATGCTAAAAAATGAAATTGAGAATGAATTCTGGTTATTTTATTTTATATTTTTATTATTATTAAGAAATATACCAAAATATTTTACAATCCTTTTCTTTCATTTTTTTGTGTAATAGGAAATAAACAAGTCATTTTCAAATATAATTTATTAACTTAAGAAAAGCCTAAATGTCATTATTTTTGTTAATGTTATTTTTTAAATATTTCCTTATGGATTATCTTCTTATATATAAATGTAGAGTTATTCATTGTCAATTTCCAACCCTTTGTAATTCTATATGTTAATTTCTAAGGATTCAAAATAATCCATATAAAAATGGATCTTTATCCATAACTTTCAAGTTTAAACACTTGGGTAACCTAAATTGTAAATATATTTTAAAAGTTAATAATATTTGTTTATATTATCATTTTCATATATGATAACTTAAATTGCTCATATTTTAACAATGTATAATTTGACACTCATATTGTAATATAAATTAAAATAATTATATCTATTTGATCTCTATCAATAAAAATTTAAATACTTATCAATTACAATTGAAAAGCATTAAATTTATCTATCAAGCTTTTTATATGATATAAGTACTAAAAATATTCTAATATAATATCCTCGAATCTGACTGGTGAGGTGTATCATTTTAAATAAAATAATTATGTTATTTTGTAAGAATTATTAAAAATTTTAAAATAAAAACTCGTATTTATATTTTTACACATATTAAATATAAATTTTTTATTAACTCATATTAACTATGTGTAGTTAGCACAAAAAATTGAGCCTAGGCAATTACCTAGCTTCGCCCAAATATAGATCCGCCTTGCTTATATGTATTTTTTAGGAATACATGTATAAAATCATGAAGTATTTATATAGATTTCAGTTATTCGTTTTACCGTCGTTATTATAACTAAATTAACACTAAATTATAAAACAATATTTGAGATACAATAATTACAAATCCTAGAAATTAATAAATTACAACCATAGCTGAAAAAATAACAATTTACATTGATATTAATATTTATCAAATTCATGTTGAATATTTGTTCATGCAATTCATGTCTCATATTATTCGTAAGCAAAATTTAATATTTTTAATAGAAAAAATAAATAATAGTTTCATAATATTTTGTATTCCTAAAATATTAATCACTATAACGCTCTATACTCTAAGAGCACGTTTGCTAAGTAAGATTAGATAAGATTACCCTACTAATCCACCCCAAAACTGGTGTTTGTTTGCTAAGATTACAGCCCGTCCGATTCTGCCCAGCCCGCGACTAAATCTTGCTAATCCTGATTTCAGGCGACTAATTAATCTTGGGGAGGCTGCCAAGATTGCAAATATCTGTACAGTATTATAGCCCTAAAAAGACATAAATATCTTTGTAGCGCCCCGTTTATTTATGGGTAATTTTAGGATTATTTATTATTATTTATTAATATTATTATTACCTATTGTTTATTATTAATATTATATTATTGTCATTATTATTATTATTTTTATTATTGTTATTATTATTTTATTTAAATGCCTAATTGTGAAATAAATGTTTAATGTGTATTATTATTATAAATAATGTGTGAAATATATTTTATTATAATAGCCGAATTTTTGTTATAAATATCGTGCGAACCGAGCCATTTTATATTGGCTAAATCAACCGATTTATCGAGCCCGAGAGATTGAGCCCGAGAGAACTGTATGCATTGGATCGAACCTACGACTTAAATATTTCAAACCCTTGGCCCATTTAGTATGCGACCCGAACCCGTCTGGCTTGAACCTGCGCGACCCGGCCCATCGATCTTTTACGCGTGTGATGAGATTTCTTTTAACCTAGCGCAGCTTTTATTTTTCCCTCATCAGATTTTTCTTCCCTTCACGATCGCACCTTCATCATCAACCCTCTCTCTCGTTTTTGAACCCGTCGCCATAGACATATCCAATCGCCATCTTAGCCGTCATCTTCCTCCTTTCCCTCTCTTCCCGTCGCGATAATCATCCTCGCCCTATCTCGTGGACAGAAAACCAGAACCGCCGCTCTCCTCCTGTCGCGAGCCCTTTCCGGCGAACCTCCATAGCCGCTGCAACCCCGACGACGAAAGCTCTCCAGCAGGTCCCCAACCCTCGATCGTCGTCACCGCTCGCGAGACCCGGCGGATCTGCAACTTCGACGGCCTTCCCTGTCCGCGCGCCGCCGCGAACCAACAGCGCCTCCCACCGGCGAGCAGAGCCATCCCCGGCCGCGACCCACCTCTGCGAGCAGGCTCGAATTCCGACGACTCTCCACCGCGAGCGACCACCGTGAGCCGCCACAGCCCTCCACCGAAGCTGGCCACCGCTGCTCCTCCGCGAGCCCCGCTCAGTCCGCGGCCGTCGTTGCTCCTCCTCGCCGTGAGAAGCCGTCCTCAGCCGCGACTCGCCGTGAGCCAACAGCAACTTCGCAGCGACCTCAGACACACCGCTGCAGCCCCTCTCGCAAGTCGAGCGTAGCCGTCGATTGCCGCCGCTTGCCGCCGCGTAAGTGTCGTTCGTTCCCTCCGTTTGAGCAGTGAACTCCAGCGGCGACCTAGCAGCAGCAATCCCCTTCTCAGTCGTTGTTCTCTTCGCGAGACGACGCTTGCCGTCGAGCTTGCCGCTAGCTCGCCTCGTCTTTCCGTTTCGTTTTCCAAATTCCCGAGAACGGTACCTAGTCGTTTCCGTCTCGTTTAAATCGTTTATGTTATTTATGAATATGTGTGATTTGCGATTTGATATGAGAGATGTGTATATTGTGCGATTGGGTTCGGTATGATATTTGGTGATAGATATGATTTTATGTGTCGTTTATGTTGTTCGGGATCTCTTCAATTATGAGAAATTGAACGAGACCTCGAAAGTTGTGTAAGTCAGTGGATATTGGAACGATGTCGAGTCCTTGGCCTTATGGAAATGCCTCAGGACGAGAAATTACGTGTGTTCAATTTAATCGTTAAATTGTCGAGCTTGATTGTCGCTGTTTTGGTGTTTGAATTTTTAAAAATATCTCGCTGCTCGGAATGACTTGAGATTTTGAGGGATATGTTATCTGTTCATTTCCAGCCTTGTGTAAAAATTTCGTAATTTTTAGAGGCCTGTAGCTATTTTTAATAATTAAAGTGAATTCTGATCAGAATAGTGTTAATGCTTAATAAATTGGTCCGTGATTCAAATGAGCTGAAATTTTGATATGTTGTGCCTCTGTGTTTATATGCTGTGTTAAATGTTTAGAATTTTTGGAGTAAATTTGATATGGTTAATAATTTAATTTCTGTTTCTACTGAAAACTTGATGAATTACTATAAATCGATTTGTTCATGAAAAATTCTGAAACTTGGCTGAGATGTTTATTTTTGGTGTATATTCATGCTGTTAAAAGATGAAAATTTTTGGAGTTCATTTTAGTGCTGTTTTGATTTAAATTCAATAATTGCTGAATCTTGTGTGAATTTTTAAAAATAGCACAGTTAATGTCCAGAGCTGGGATTTTACATGTTGTTTACATCATACAAGTTAAATTTTCAAGTCCTGATTCATTCATTAGGTTCAGATATAAATCCATGTGCATTTTTGCTGATTTCTTGTAGGAGTTTTATAAATTTATGTGCTTTGAGTTTGAAGCTGAATTTTGGTGGTTTCACTAATTATTGGGAGATGTAATTTTGGCAAAAATTTCACAGCTTAAGTCGTAGGGCAGCCTGGTCAATGATTTTCATGTGATTAATAGCTAGTAAATTTTAAAGTACGATTTTGGAATTTAAAACGGTAATCGACTTGCTTTTCGTTCTGTTGTGAGTTTGACTTGGTCTATCATTAGATGAAATTATTTGAACTCCCATATGTGGTTTGGTCGAGTTTAGTGCCGAGTCTTAGTGTTCCAACATCCACAGGAATTCACGAACTACTTAGTCGAAACAAGTTCGACTAGGTCTGTTTTGTGTTTTCCGTTTAAAGTCAAGATAGATGTTGATTGTAGCATCTTAACTCAATGTAGGTAATTGAGGAGTCCAGCCTCGACCTACTACCAATTGCTTTGAGTTATTATCAATCCGGAATCCAGGTGGGTTATTCTAAAATTATCTATGCATATGTGTGATTTAAATTGTGATGAAAGTTGGTGTGATCTATGTATGAAAATGAACATGTAGCCTATCGATGTGAGCTTGATGGCCGTCGATACGGTTGTCCCCGTATGATAAGATACGGTTACCCCGTGAGGTAAATCTCATTAAGACCTATGAGAAGGCCGTGTCATTGATGTGGCACGCACTCCCATGTTTCACTGATATGGCATGGCTTAGCTTTGATGAGCATAGATGTACATGAGTGAGTCTTTGATGAGACTATAGTCATTGATGTGGCTAGAGATGTGATATGATTTTATTGTTTATGTTCATGCTGCGACCATACCATTATTATGTTATTCATATGCATAGTGTGAGTACGATAGTTAACTGTACTCACTCCCACCTGCTCGTAACTGATGCAGGTTAAGCAGTCGGCGGGTGACGAGACAAGACGGTGGTGGTCATGCTTTATTTAGCGCTTATTTATTTTGCTTCCGCTCATTTATGTTGAGATATTATGACTGTGTCGTTTTGAACTTGGAATTGTGAATTATCTTTATGATTTGGAACTTAATGAATGCCAGTTGGGTTTATGATTTATTATTCGTGCATGCTGTCTTTATTTGATAAGTTTGCATTTTTGGTTAAAGGCTTTTGGTAAATTTGAGTAGCGCCCACTGAGTTTTTAATTAAATTAAAGTTTGCGAAAAATTTATTGTGATTTTTATTAAATAAATTCGATAAATTCTTTAAAATAAAGTGGGGCGTTACAGTTTGGTATCAGAGCCAGTCTGCGTTTCTGTAGACTGGTTTATATGTGATTAAGTATTTAGAAATTGTATCCGACCACTCGTCTTCGTCACGCCGCGCTGCTTAAAGGTATTTTTATATAAGCATCGATGAAAATACTTATAGTGTGAAGAAGTGAAATTTTATATTTTTACATAGGCAGTAATGAAACTGCTTATGTTGTGACTTATTGACTTTTGGGGCTTAGGATCTATCCACCTTTGGTTTAATGTGAACTCTAGTGTTTGATGTTGAACTCTAGTGATATAGAGTTAAGTTCGGACTCTAGAGGTTCCTCGCTATGAGGTTCAGTTTGTTGTTATCGAGATAAGTTATGCCCATAGCATTTTCCCTTGCTATATAATTATATTCAATGTCTTCAAGTGAGGACCCGGTCAATGAGAACCGGGAATGTATTCGCCCTCTTCGAACCTTTACCAGGTTTCGAAAATTATGAGATGAGTCGATGTTTTATAGGCTGTCAGTATCACGGAGGTTCATGGCCTCTGTTCAACCTCTGGTGTATTATGTGTTTAATGTCTCTTGTACCTTAGTAAGGGTGAGTTCATGCTAGCTCGAACCATGGTTAGTTGGGTAAGAGATAAGGATTATGTGATTTATTGATTTTCCCTTTATGTGATGTGATGAGATAAAGGTATTAGGTTGAGAGTCTCGTTTATATCATGATAGGTTTGGTCAGATTCATGTGATGTATGTGTGATCTTCGAGGATTGAGGTTGAATTTATGTATTAATGTGAATTGTTATGTATTATCAAACCAAAAGATGTAATAATTCAAGTGAAAGACATAAGACTTTATTTTTTTTCTATCTTGTTTAATAAGACCGAGTTGGACCTCGGACAACGTGTTTGATGATATTTATGTTTAAGTCTTAAAGTATTGATATCGAGGCTTGCTTAACGTGTAATTTACGTGATTTCGAGGCTATGTTGTTGGGTGATCATTTTGAGTTGATGAAGGCATGAAAACTAAATTTTTCGAGCTTCATTTAGGCTCTGTTTTTGTCAAACAAGATGATGTTTCTTGGACAAGTGTTCTTCATGAGATTTGTAGTGCTTTGAATGAAGTTTCTGTGAGTTTTGGAATTTTTGTGATTTGGGGTTAAAATGAATTTGTTATGATTTTTTTTAAAGTTCGTCGAGCATGCTGTTTTGATAAACTCGGGCAGAAGGATTTGATTTTAGTTCATGGCTATTTATGATGATCTTAACATGCCTGAATGGAAATGTGTTCTTCATGACAAATGTAGTATATGTTATAAGCTGCCCGTAGGAATTGGAATTATGTAATTTCGAATTTTGGTTGATTTTATATGATTTTTCTAAGTTGGTGTTATGCCCAGAATTTTGAAGCAGTGACTGGGTGTATACATGAAATGTATGCTCTATATTGATGCCCTTAACGTGATGATATGTAAACATTCTCTTCATGAAATTTGTAGCTTTCCTTGTATAGTTTCTGTAGGTTTTGGGTTTATATGATTTGGAGTTTGAGTTAATTTTATATAATTCTTTTTCTGAGTGGGATGTGCACTCAGTTTTATGAAACCAGGATTTTGGTTAAGTATCGAATGTGTGCTTTGCTTAGGTGACTTAAACGTGTTCTTATGAAACAGTATTCTTCATAAAATTTGTATATTTTCATGTGTAGATCATATAGGTTTTGAGTTTGTATGGATTGGAGTTGTGTAGCTTGAATTGTTGCTATTTTACTAAGGTGCTGTATTTTCGAAAAATTATTTTCCGGCTGTTTTTGCAAACTAAACGTTTTATATTCAAACTTATTAATAATGTTATAATTTGCCAATGGGGTCTTCATAGAAGTTGTAGAGAATCGATTTAGCTACCTTGGAGTTTTTGAATTTTAGTAATATCGTGTCTGTAGCTTTGGTTATTGTGCATACAATGAGAACCTGTCAAGCTGTATATTTTTATTTATCCACCACCCATGTTTTGTATGTTGCTGTATTATGTGCCTTTAAATTATTTATCTGCCTGAGTGTTCTTCATGAAAGTGATAGAGGCATGAGTTAGGGATATCTTCCAAGTGGTTTCATCATGATATGATTTGTGGACTGAAAGCTATATGCATTTGTAATTCACCATGCATGCTGAAAATTTGTGCTAGTTCATGTTTAGGTTTTCAAAATGAATTGTGAATTTTCAAAAAAATTAGCTTTTCGTCAATTTTCATGTATATGTGCCCTATGTGTCTTAATCTGATTGGTATTATGATGTTAGCTGGAAACACTTGCGAGGGGAGCTTTACGCTAAACCTCGAAGTGTGGAGGCTATAGTTGTATATGTGGTCGATCTCGTTTAGGACCGCCGGCACGATTAGCTACTTGTATAAAAGCTGTCGTGACGGCCGACATTGTTAGTCGGAAGGGTCAAACGAGCTAACCACTCAAATGTTCGGCGATGACCGCCGAGTTTAGGATTTTTCGGGCAGTGTGCCAATGTTTGCTTCCTATGGGAAATTGTAGCTCAACAGTAATGCTTAAACTGTTGTAGTTTGAGGAGTATTGTAAGGAAGCCTTTTTCCTATCTAAGTACCTAGGATTATGAACCGGAAATTGAAATTTCTGGTGTGTACCTTAACTGAACGCCGAACCTGGATGGTGTAGCCACGATGAAGTGGTGGTCGAGCCGCATGCCCGTGCTGGAAGACGTAAGGCCAACTGCAGTGGCCGACCGTTGACTCGCACGAGAACTGCCGCCGCCATCACCGAACGCAGGAACTCCCCAGGAAATGTGTACGGCCAAACCTCGATCTTGCAGCTGGTCTCTGAACAGATGCATGCACACGTCCTGGCGCCCCGCTTATGCAGCGCCTGTGTGTGTGTCATCTCTCGGGTGACAGTGCCTTAAACCCCAAACCGAACCGTTGTATGAAACCCCTAATCAACGACTCTCGATATGTGAGGCTTGTCGATTAGTTTTCCTTTGTCTTATGCGAAATTCTCTCGAGATAGCGAGATTTAGGTCCCTCATCGTTTTCGGGCAGTGTCCCGAGTCTCGATTGGAGATTATGTATACTTCGTAGGGATCGAGACCTACGAGGAGTGAGAGAGTATTTGTGTTAGATTGCTAGTTCGAGAATATCGAGCATCCATAATCGTGAGACCGATTCTGCGATAGGAGATTGTTTTCGAACATCTAGTCGATATTTCCTAAACCGCATTCGAGGTGTTATTCGAGTCGGCAAGGGTAGAGTTGTCGGTATCAAACAGAGCCGTATGTTCTGTAGGTATCGGTGTTGTAGATATAGTGTTCTTGTGGATTGTTAGCCCATCCGTATGGGATTCTGTGGCGGCCTGTTTTATAAGGACGCAGAGATCATGTCGTTGTAGTAATCGAGTTTCCTATCGTGGCCCGGGCACGAGATGAAAGCTCGATACAACAAGTCAACCCTATATGTTGAATTTGTTGGAGTATGCTATCGAGACACGAAAGGACCGGTTAGGGTCTTGTGTATTGATAGATGGGTAGAGTGTGAGAATTCCTTACCATGTGAGGTGGTTGGTACGGATATGGGTGGAGTATGCCGTTGTTCTGGTTACTGCCACACGTACTCAGTCTTTTATTGATTCTCGACCAAGTCGATGACTTAGCTTGATGGTTGACTCCACCACCGGAACTCGCGAGGATGCATGACACGTCTCATGCCTCTTGATGGAGGAAACGTGTGCGTGATCTCAGAGTACATGTGAGATGTGACGAGCTGCGTGATAGGCAGAACCCTACCTATTTGGAGGTACCGGTGACTTTTAGAAAAAGGCCGGGAGGGGTACTCGTCAAAGTCCAGTGGTGGTTGTCAAGACAAGGTGACTTGGGAGGAGAAGGACCGAAATTCGGAAGAGATACCTGAATTTCATGTGTTGACGTTTCCCCCTCTTTTTCTCGTTTGTATTCGTGTCGCAGTTTGTATTTCGAATTCCGAGGTCGGAATTCTTTGTAAGGTGGGTAGACTGTAGCGCCCCGTTTATTTATGGGTAATTTTAGGATTATTTATTATTATTTATTAATATTATTATTACCTATTGTTTATTATTAATATTATATTATTGTCATTATTATTATTATTTTTATTATTGTTATTATTATTTTATTTAAATGCCTAATTGTGAAATAAATGTTTAATGTGTATTATTATTATAAATAATGTGTGAAATATATTTTATTATAATAGCCGAATTTTTGTTATAAATATCGTGCGAACCGAGCCATTTTATATTGGCTAAATCAACCGATTTATCGAGCCCGAGAGATTGAGCCCGAGAGAACTGTATGCATTGGATCGAACCTACGACTTAAATATTTCAAACCCTTGGCCCATTTAGTATGCGACCCGAACCCGTCTGGCTTGAACCTGCGCGACCCGGCCCATCGATCTTTTACGCGTGTGATGAGATTTCTTTTAACCTAGCGCAGCTTTTATTTTTCCCTCATCAGATTTTTCTTCCCTTCACGATCGCACCTTCATCATCAACCCTCTCTCTCGTTTTTGAACCCGTCGCCATAGACATATCCAATCGCCATCCTAGCCGTCATCTTCCTCCTTTCCCTCTCTTCCCGTCGCGATCATCATCCTCGCCCTATCTCGCGGACAGAAAACCAGAACCGCCGCTCTCCTCCTGTCGCGAGCCCTTTCCGGCGAACCTCCATAGCCGCTGCAACCCCGACGACGAAAGCTCTCCAGCAGGTCCCCAACCCTCGATCGTCGTCACCGCTCGCGAGACCCGGCGGATCTGCAACTTCGACGGCCTTCCCTGTCCGCGCGCCGCCGCGAACCAACAGCGCCTCCTACCGGCGAGTAGAGCCATCCCCGGCCGCGACCCACCTCTGCGAGCAGTCTCGAATTCCGACGACTCTCCACCGCGAGCGACCACCGTGAGCCGCCACAGCCCTCCACCGAAGCTGGCCACCGCTGCTCCTCCGCGAGCCCCGCTCAGTCCGCGGCCGTCGTTGCTCCTCCTCGCCGTGAGAAGCCGTCCTCAGCCGCGACTCGCTGTGAGCCAACAGCAACTTCGCAGCGACCTCAGACACACCGCTGCAGCCCCTCTCGCAAGTCGAGCGTAGCCGTCGAACACCGCCGCTCGCCGCCGCGTAAGTGTCGTCCGTTCCCTCCGTACGAGCAGTGAACTCCGGCGGCGACCTAGCAGCAGCAATCCCCTTCTCAGTCGTTGTCCTCTTCGCGAGACGACGCTTGCTGTCGAGCTTTCCGCTAGCTCGCCTCGTCTTTCCGTTTCGTTTTCCGAATTCCCGAGAACGGTACCTAGTCGTTTCCGTCTCGTTTAAATCGTTTGTTATTTATGAATATGTGTGATTTGCGATTTGATATGAGAGATGTGTATATTGTGCGACTGTGTTCGGTATGATATTCGGTGATAGATATGATTTTATGTGTCGTTTATGTTGTTCGGGATCTCTTCAATTATGAGAAATTGAACGAGACCTCGAAAGTCGTGTAAGTCAGTGGATATTGGAACAATGTCGAGTCCTTGGCCTTATGGAAAGGCCTCGGACGAGAAATTACGTGTGTTCAATTAATCGTTAAATTGTCGAGCTTGATTGTCGCTGTTTTGGTGTTCGAATTTTTAAAAATAGCTCGCTGCTCGGAATGACTTGAAATTTTGAGGGATATGTTATCTGTTCATTTCCAGCCTTGTGTAAAAATTTCGTAATTTTTAGAGGCCTGTAGCTATTTTTAATAATTAAAGTGAATTCTGATCAGAATAGTGTTTAATGCTTAATAAATTGGTTCGTGATTCAAATGAGCTGAAATTTTGATATGTTGTGCCCCTAATGTGTTTATATGCTGTGTTAAATTTTTAGAATTTTTGGAGTAAATTTGATATGGTTAATAATTTAATTTCTGTTTCTGCTGAAAACTTTATGAATTACTATAAATCGGTTTGTTCATGAAAAATTCTGAAACTTGGTTGAGATGCTTATTTTATGTTTATATTGATGCTGTTAAAAGATGGGAATTTTTGGAGTCCAATTTCATTCGGTTTTGATTTAAATTCAATAATTGCTGAATCTTGTGTGAATTTTTAAAAAATAGCACAGTTAATGTCCAGAGCTGGGATTTTTACATGTTGTTTACATCATACTGTAGATTGTGAGGTTAAATTTTCAAGTCCTGATTCATTCATTAGGTTCAGATATAAATCCATGTGCATTTTTGCTGATTTCTTGTAGGAATTTTATAAATTTATGTGCTTTGAGTTTGAAGCTGAATTTTGGTGGTTTCACTAATTACTGGGAGATGTAATTTTGGCTAAAATTTCACAGCTTAAGTCGTAGGGCAGCCTGGTCAATGATTTTCATGTGATTAATAGCTAGTAAATTTTAAAGTACAATTTGGGAATTTAAAACGGTAATCGACTTGCTTTTCGTTCTGTTGTGAGTTTGACTTGGTCTATCATTAGATGAAATTATTTGAACTCCCATATGTGGTTTGGTCGAGTTTAGTGCCGAGTCTTAGTGTTCCAACATCCACAGGACTTCACGAACTACTTAGTCGAAACAAGTTCGACTAGGTCTGTTTTGTGTTTTCCGTTTAAAGTCAAGATAGATGTTGATTGTAGCATCTTGACTTAATGTAGGTGATTGAGGAGTCCAGCCTCGACCTACTTCCATTGCTTTGAGTTATTATCAATCCGGAATCCAGGTGGGTTGTAATTCTAAAATTATTTATGCATATGTGTGATTTAATTGTGTGGAAAATTTTGGTATGATCTATGTATGCATGTGAACATGTAGCCTATCGATGTGAGCTGTTACGGCCGTCGATACGGTTGTCCCCGTCGAGTTACGGTACGGTGCCCTTGTGTGGCAATCTCCTTTAAGTCCTGATATGGCCGTGCCCTTGTGAGGTACGTAAGCCCATATGGAAGGCCGTGTCCGTTACAGTGGCACGTACTCCCGCCTTCGGGTAATGAATCCCCGTTCTGCGGCTAGCGATAGATGTGCACAGGAGTAAGGTTAAATGGTGTGATATTGAATAGGAGATGAGACATGATGTGATTATTGTTTATGTTCATGCTGCGACCATACCAATATCATGTTATTTATATGCATAGTGTGAGTACGATATTTAACTGTACTCACTCCCACCTGCTCGTAACTGATGCAGGTTAAGCAGTTGGGGGGTGACGAGACAAGACGGGTGGTGGTTATGTCATTTATTATTGCTTATTTAATTTTGTTTCCGCTTAGTTTATGAACTCATGTTGAAAATTTGGATATTGATTATGTCGTTTTGAATTTGAGAATTATGAATTGTATTTTATGATTTGGAACTTAACTTAATGAATGCTAGTGAGGTTTATGATTTAATATTCGAGCATGTTATCTTTCGTTTTAAGGTGGTTGCTTTTTCGGATAAAGGCTTTTGGTAAATTTGAGTAGCGCCCACTGAGTTTTTAATTAAATTAAAGTTTGCGAAAAATTTATTGTGATTTTTATTAAATAAATTCGATAAATTCTTTAAAATAAAGTGGGGCGTTACAATCCTCCACATTTAGATTTTGAACCTATATTACCCTCTTGTGCTTAATATATTACGAAAAAGCCTTTTGTACCAGCTAAGTGTCGTTATTTGTGCACAGTGCACTCTCTCTTCTCTGGAATTAATTGAAATCACCATTATCGGGCTATGGTGTTCTTCAACATCTGATTTGGTGACTTCCTATACAGGTTTGTATATTCATGTCTAACATTTAGATACCTCCCTGAAACATATCGTCCTCTATTTCTTGTTTGTTGATGTGTATTGTTGTTATTTACAAGCGGATAGATTTTCGAAGATCCGTCACTTTTATTCGGCCAAAAAACTCTAGCTAAATTGCAAATCTTCAGGCTAACATTATTTTCATGAATGCTCTAAGACCGATGAATAACCTTTTCTTGTTTCCTTCAATAATTTGATTATTTATTTATTTTTCGCCGTGGTGTATTTTGTATTTTATAATTTATGTTTTTTGTTTAGCCTAGACGAGGTGGAGCTGCATGTTGTCCATTTTTTTTTAATTAATTTTGACCATTTTCTTTACGTTTTCACGTTCTGTTATAAATGAAGTAGTAAGATTTTTTTTTTATTATTATTATTAATTTTGACAATGTTCTTTACATTTTCACCTTCTGTTAGATATGAAGTANAGATTTCTTAATTTCTTGGATAATAATAATGTCTTTGACTATGAAAATGTATGATTTCTTAATTTCGGATTGTGTTGGTTCATATAGACCCCAATTTCATTCAGATAAGTACAAAATGAAAATAAAAATGAAATAAGTAGAAAAACGCAACTTTAAGTTTTTAACACATAAAATAAGACAAAAAAGTGTCATGGATAATGTATTTTAAATTGAGGGTATTTTGGTAATTCATTACTTTTATCATATATCTAATCTTGAGAAACAAATGTGGAACATAAAAATTAGTATAATCTATCTTGGAACAATCCTTCTTAACAAACATAGATGACATTTAATCTTAACAGTACAATCTTGATCCACAAGATAAAAATTGTCTAATCTAGTCCAATCTAACAAACGTCCTCTAAAACATTTCCGCGTCCATCAAAATTTGACTACAATATATTTTAAATAAAATTTGGTTGAGTACAATAGATTGAATGATGGAGGCTGATATGGCTTAGATGAATGACAGTTGTGTGTTACTGGTCACGGGAGTTGGAGACAATCTTGGTGTTCTGGTCAAAAAGTTCGCGACTGGTGGTTGCAAGGCGGAGCAGCGGCAGCTGGCCTTGCGATGAGGCTGACCAGACTCTTTGTCGGAGCGAGGGCAGTTGGTTGTGCGATGTTGGCTGGAATTTTTAGTCGGAGCAGCGACAGCTGTCTGTGTGATACTGGTCGGAATATTTGTTAGAAAAGACGAATCCATATAAGTGGCCGTTTTTTACTTCTGTGCAAGAGATTACATAAATTCGAAACCATCATCAATGGGATCTGGAGATTTATCACTGGATCGAAGGTATCGATCATTCAAAAGGACTGCTAAGGAATTTTTAGAATGAGTTTTATAACGGGGCAAAAAAAGGGTATTTTGTAAGAAATGTATATGGGGGTGTATATCTGTAGAGAGTGATGGGAGAAACAGAGATTATGAGAAGGATCAGTTCGATCCGATCGTGGATCTAGATAAAAATGAAAAGAGGAGAGGATTAATATGGAGGGTCGGCGTTGTCGTTCTTCTACATGTTTAGAGTAGCGAAAGAATAGAGGGTCGGCGTTGCCTCCATTCCAAATGGGCATAGAGTAACGAGATAATGGAGGGTCGGTGTTGACTCCCTTCCAAATGGGCAGAGTAACGAGATAATGGAGGGTCGGCGTTGTCGTCCTCCCACATGGGTAGAGTAACGAAATAATGGAGGGTCGGCATTGCCGCCCTTCCACATGGGAAGAGTAACGAGATAAAAAGTGTTGTATGAGGACGTATCCAAACGGCACCATGAATCATTGGAGGATTCAGATGTACGATAGACCCTTTAGCCATTTTGTTGACGTTGGATTTTTGTCAACATCAATTACGAAGTGGTAATATGCTAAGTAAATCAACATTTGATAAAAGGAAATGAAAAGTGTAAATGCAGAAAGTAAATACACGCAATTTGCGGGTCAGTTGAGATTATCGACAAGGAGAATAACTGTTTTCTCCAAGAGAATTTAAGTAGTACAATGAGGTACTGTTTTATATTTTATACATGTATATATCTAGTGGATGTTTTTCAGATGATTTATGGATGGACATGACTATTTATAGCAAAAAAAAGAAAAGTTTATTGGACTCCAGATGAATTTGTTACATGCAAGGTGACATGTGGCGGGGCACCTATCCAAGTTATGGACGATGTGTGTTGGTTTTGTTAGGACCGATTAGGATCTCGAAATTATGCAAGTCACGGACTATCTACGAATTAAATCCTAAGCGCAACAAAACTAGAAGTGAGGGTTCAACGCGTACCGTTTTTATTTTTTGCCGTCTCTGAGACGTTTTTAATTTTTAACTAGCAGCGTTGTCCCCCCAAATTTTTTTTCTAGATGCGCCTTGATTATATGGTCTTTGTTGAAAGCTTAGCTGGGCTTTTTAAATCCAACAAAACCAAGCATTAACACTTCTTTTCACTTTGATAAATCTGAGCAAGACTCGGACAACTGTTAAGAAAATGCATGGCAGTCTGGCAGAGTATAAACCTAAGTCGTTTTGACTCACACAAGGCATATTACAAGGTGGATTATTATTCAAACTCAAACCTAAGTCGTTCTGACTAGCCTCGTCATCACCATCCGGTTGCTCACGGTCCACGTCGGATCATCCCGGGCCTATGTTGACTTGGTCAAACCTCTCGAACTTCATGTTGGACTCGAACCGGGTCCTGGACCTTTGCTGAACTGGTCGGGACCGGATCTGGGCCGAACCGAACCACTGGACACAAGCTGGGTCGAGTCTGGGCCAACTGCGCTGGTTCTGATATGTTTGAGATGGCTGAGAAGGAAGGATTGCAGAGAAATTTGGGTAAGGAGTTGAGGGGGACATGGACTGATAGGAGGCTTCCAGTGGTTCCTAGCCCCAAACCAGTTAGATAGATATATTTAAATTGATATGCTATTTAACAAAAAATATATTAAGAAACAATTAAGCTAATATAATAGTGTACAATTTATTTACTTTATCCATCTGTCCTAAATTACATGCATTTTTTAAATTTACTGTATGTCTTAAATTATTTGTTCGTGCGCTTTCTTCGACAAATGCATTATACTATTTGATTTAAGTATTTAAATAATGATTTTTATTATCTATGTAATTTTTAAAGATATGTCAAGCAACATGGAAGCAGTTTTCTATTTAAAAGATGATGTATATCAATAAAATTAAAAATTATCATATTTGATTTGATTTAGAAACAAGTATATGAAAGCAATTAATGCATATATTAAAAAATTTTCAAATAAAGTATGCATTAGATGTTCTTAGATTTTTTACTATTATATATAGTAAGTGCATATTTTCTTTATATGTATATATATAAATAAAATAGCGGGCCAAAAATTATTCAAGTACTTACTTATGTTGGGAAGGAAAAGAAGCAAACAAAGCTGAGTCCTGTTGTAGCTGAGGTACGTCTATGTCTTACTCTCTTTACTTTTTGGATTTCTCTTTTTGTGAGGCACATCTTAGTAGGTGTTAATGTCTGTCTAGAATAGATGTGAAGATTAGTAAATCCACTGTAACTTTTCTTGCTGATTTTGAGTTGAACTGCATAGTATAAATTAGTATTTTCAAATACTTCTCAAATTTTATTTGAATACATAATGGCATAGTTATATATTTGCCTACAAGTTTATACATTACAAACTAATGGTCCTTATGCAACTGCAGGTACGTAAAAACATGAACTTTGAAATTAGTAGAGGGAGGGAGTTTAGACAGATTATACTCGATCTCTGCAGGTTGCTGTCTGATGATCGGTTTGAATGTTATGGAAAACCGGTTCTAAACTCCCTTAGGTACCTGCATATCATCAGACAACGTCCTGCGGAGATCGAGTATAAACTGTCTAAACTCCCTCCTCCTCTATTAATAAGTTCATGTTTTTAGGTACCTGCAGTTGCATAAGGACCATTAGTTTGTAATGTATAAACTTGTAGGCAAATATATAACTATGTCATTATGTATTCTAATAAATTTTGAGAACTATCTAAAAATACTAATTTATATTATGCAGTTCAAGTCAAAATCGGCAAGAAAAGTGACGTGGATTCACTAATTTTCACATCTATTCTACACAGACATTAAAACCTACTAAGATGTGCCTCACAAAATGAGAAATCCCAAAAAGAGATCTATTCTAGACAGTGAGAAATCCCAAAAAGAGATCTATTCTAGACAGACATTAAAACCTACTAAGATGTGCCTCACAAAATGAGAAATCCAAAAAGGGAGAGAGTAAGACATAGACGTACCCCAGCTACAACACGACTCTGCTTTGTTTACTTATTTTCCTACCCAACAGAAGTAAGTACTTGAATAATTAGTATATATATATATATATAAAGAAAATATGAACTTACTAAATATAATAGTAAAAAATCTAAGAACATCTAACGCATACCTTATTTGAATTTTTTTTCAATATATTCATTAATTGCTTGCATATAATTGTTTTCAAATCAGATCAAATCAAATATGATAATTTTTAATTTCATTAATATACATCATCTTTAAATGGAAAAATGCTTCCATATCGCTTGACATATCTTTAAAAATTACATAGATAATAAAAATTATTATTTAGATCCTTAATTCAAATAGTATAATACATTTGTCTAAGAAAGCCAAGAACAAATAATTTAGGACATGCGGTAAATTTAAAAATGCATGTAATTTAGGACAGGAGATAAAGTAAATAAATTGTAAACTATTATATTAGCTCAATTGTTTCCTAATATATTTTTCGTTATATAGCATATCGATTTAAATCTATCTATCTACCTGTTTTTAAATCATCTCGGACCTCCGTTACTTGGTCAAACCTCTCAAACCTCAACTTGGACTCGAACCGGGTCTTGGACCCTTGTCGAACCGGAGCTGGGCCGGGTCTGGTCGCGTCTGAGCCGACTGGCGCTGGTTCTGATTTGTTTCAGATGGCTGCGAACATGTTCAAGCTCGTGTTTGATTAATAAATGAGTCAGCTCGTCCAAACTCATTTAATTAAAAAAAAAAGTGAAACCCAACTCAGTTAATGCACAAATTCAATTAAGTGTTTGTGATTAATTCGTTTAATGATAAAAACAAGTTGGAGCTCGAGTTTGTACGAGTCAAACCGAGTTGTATATGTTCGCAGACAGTTTTGTTCGAATAACAGCTTTATCCCCCCAATTTTTTTTTTCTAGATCCGCCCTTGATTATATGGTCTTTGTTGAAAGCTTAGTTGGGTTTGTTAAATCCAACAAAACCAAGCATTAACACTTCTTTCCACTTTGATAAATCTGAGGTCAACTTGAACAGCTATTAAGAAAATGCATGGCCGTCTGGCAGAGTATAAACCTAAGTCAGTTCTGACTCACTCAAGGCATATTGCAAGGTGGATTATTATTCAAACTCAAACTCAATTCTTGAAGCTGAAATTGTATCCAAGACGTTTATAATGACAATACTTCAGTCAAGAAGGGAAATATATCTCCATATTCAACAAAAATTAAATTAAAAAAAAAAAAATCCAAAAACCCGATAATGGAGAATCACATACCTACTCTTCTGGACCTGCGCGGTGGCCCAAACCCCAGGCCCAGCACCCGCTGGGCCCACTAACGTGATGAAGATCTTGGAGAAAGCGGGTCAGTTTACAACCCTAATCCCACTTCTGAGGACGACCCAAGTGGGGCCCCAGATCGACGCCCAGCTCAACAACACGACCGTCGGGCAGGGGATTACATTATTTGCCCTGACGGACGCGGCCTTCTCGGCCCTCCCTTCAGGCACCCTCAATTCAATCTCCGACCAGCAGAAGGTCTCCCTCATCCAATTCCACGTCATCCCCAATTTCCTCTCGCTGCCCCAATTCCAGACGGTGAGCAACCCCATCCGGACCCAGGCAGGGGACAGCGGGTTTCAGATCAACGTCACAACCTCCGGCAATCAGGTCAATGTCTCCACCGGCGTCGACGATGGGTCCGTCGGCAACACCGTCTACACCGACGGCCAACTGGTGGGTGTACCAGGTGGACAAGGTCCTGCTCCCACTTAGCTTGTTCGGGGCTCCTGCGCCCGCGTCCGCCGTGGCGTCGGCGGCGGCGAAGAAATCGGCGGCGGCTGAGAGCCCGGTCGCCGGAGGTGATGCGGCGGGAGATTCGTCCGGTGCGATTGGGGGCGTGAGAGGGGTTTGGGGAATTGGATTTGGTGTGGTGGCGGTGGTTTGTATTTTGTGACGGGAGATGATTGGATGGTTCTGATTTTGCGTGTGAGCCGAGAGCAGACCAAAATCTCTTCTACCAATATTTTTTTATTTTTCTTTTTTTTTCGCTTTTTCGTAATTTATTTTGTGCTTATATTTTTCGATGGGTTTTGTTTAATTTGTTCGTGTTCTGTAAGTGGCGAGCTACAATTAATAAGGTGATTAGAAATATTGTGTTGAGAAATTTCATTATAATCAGAAAATCTAGGTTGTATTCATTCTGAAATCTTAACTACTTTTTAAAATTTTAAAAACCATAATGTATTTATTTAAGAGTTTAAAAAGTTTTAAATGTTATGAGATGTTCAATTTATTTAGCACTTAAGCTTGGTCATTTTAAAACTTTTGGGGATTTCAAAGACAAAATTACATAAATGAATAATTACTCCATATCTCACCTCCTAGCATGAGATTTTTAAGAATCCTAGTTAAATGAAACAATCTTAGAAAAAACTCAAAAAACCTTAAAATTTTAAAATTCTTAAAATGTCATTAAAAATACCAAACCAATACACCCTTCTAAGACTTTTTAAGATTCTTTTATTTGTAAAGAAAACTTAAAAAATACCATATTTGAAGGTGGGACTTTGTATCTGTATCTTGTCTTCGAAATCTAGTAAGTCTTAAGAAGTCCATACAAATTCAAGTGATAAATAAGTTGAATATCTCATGACTTCTTAAAACTTTTGAAATTACAAATGAATATCTTATGAATTTTTAAGACATTTTAAAATTTCAAGTGAATAACTAATGACTTGTTAAGACTTCTTAAAATCATAAACGAATACACCAGGATTCTTGAAATCTCAAAAAGTTTTTAAGAATCCGAAATGACTACGCCCTCCTTATATGTATTTTTTAGGAATACATGCATAAAATTATGAAGTATTTATATAGATTTCAGTTATTCGTTTTACCATTGTTATCATAACTAAATTAATACTAAATTACAAAATATTATTTGAGATAAATTATTACAAATCCTAGAAATGAATAAATTACAGCCATATTTGAAAAAATAACAATTTACATTGATATTAATATTTATCAAATTCATGTTTAATATTTGTTCATGCAATGCATGTCTCATATTATTCGTAAGAAAATTTTAATATTTTTAATAGAAAAAATAAATAATAGTTTCGTAATATTATGTATTTCTAAAATATTAATCACTAAAACGCTTTATACTCTAAAACATGTCCACATCCATCAAAATTGACTACAATATATTTTAAATAAATTTCGGTTGAGTACAATAGATTGAATGATGGGGGCTGAACTGACTTAGACGAATGACAGTTGTGTGTGACTGGTCATGGGGGCTGTCAACGATCTTGGTGTTCTGGTCAAAAATTTCACGACTGGTGGTTGCGGGCCGGAGCAGCGGCAGCTGGCCGTGCGATGAGACTAGCCAGACTCTTTGTTGGGGCAAGGGCAGTTGGTTATGCGATGTTGGCTGGAATATTTAGTCGGAGCAGCGACAACTGTCTGTGTGATACTAGCCGGAATTTTTGTTAGAAAAGACGTATCCATATAAGTGGCCGTTTTTTACTCTTGTGCAAGAGATTACATAAATTCGAAACCATCATCAATGGGATCTAGAGATTTATCACTGGATCGAATGGTATCGATCATTCAGAAGGACTGCTAAGGAATTTTTAGGAATGCGTTTTATAACAGGCCAAAAAATAGGGTTTTTGGTAAGAAATGTATATGGGGGTGTATATCTATAGAGAGTGATGGGAGAAACGGAGATTATGAGGAGGATCAATTCGATCCGATCGTGGATCTAGATAAAAATGAAGAGAGGAGAGGATTAACATGGAGGGTCGGCGTTGTCGCTCTTCTACATGTTTAGAGTAGTGAAAGAATGGAGGGTCGGCGTTGCCTCCCTTCCAAATGAGCACAGAGTAACGAGATAATAGAGGGTCGGCGAGGGTCGGCGTTGACTCCCTTCCAAATGGGCAGAGTAACGATATAATGGAGGGTCGGCGTTGTCGCCATCCCACATTGGTAGAGTAACGAAATAATGGAGGGTCGGCATTGCCGCCCTCCCACATGGGTAGAGTAACGAGATAAAAAGTGTTGTATGAGGGCGTATCCAAACGACACCATGAATCATTGAAGGATTCAAATGTATGGTGGACCCTTTAGCCATTTTGTTGACGTTGGATTTTCGCCAACATAATTACGAAGTGATAATATGCTAAGTAAATCAACATTTGATAAAAGGAAATGAAAAGTGTAAATTCGGAAAGTAAATACACACAATTTGTCGGTCAGTTGAGGTTACCGGCATGGAGAATAATTGTTTTCTCCGGGAGAAGTTAAGTAGTACAATGAGGTATTGTTTTATATTTTGTACATGTATGTATCTAGTGGGTGTTTTTCAGATGATTTCTGGATGGGCATGACTATTTATAGTCAAAAAAGAAAAGTTTATTGGACTCCGAATGAATTTGTTACATGCAAGGTGACATGTGGCGGGACACCTGTCTAAGCTATGGGCGATGTATGTTGGTTTTAGGCGGTGAAAACAACTTTTGGCACGGAGATTGGAAATGTAACAATCTAGTGGGGTTGGTAGTGATGATCCCAGGGAATGGGCAGTGAAGATCCAAGATATTGGCAGTGACGATCCGAGGGATTGATAGTGACGATTCGAGAGATTGGCAGTGACGATCCCAGGGATTGGCAGTGACAATCCAAGAGATTGACAACGATGATCTAGGGGGATTGACATACTTCAGATATTGGTAGAGGGACCCATACTCTTAGCCATTTTTGGTCATACGACGCCGATTGTGGTGTAAATTGTGTGTTGGAGGGACTTCCGGATAACTACTACACATTAATTCATATCGGCAAAATTCATGTATAACATGTACTAATTAAGTTTAAGAGTCATGCTCTTTATTCAAAATGATTTACAAATAGTGTTACAGAAATAAATATGAAAAAAATCATTATCTTTCAAAGTATAATATTATCACAATTAAAATCTTGTCAACACATAATTGTAACCAAGAAAACAAAAGAGCTCATTTAAGTGTCATATACACAAAAATCTTTTCCTACACCATGCGTAATTTCCATTGGGTCTTATATTTTTATGTACTTTATCTAGATGTGGCCACAGTTCGATTGCGCCAGTCAAAACCATTGACCGTGGGCCTTGAGTCAAGTCGTGGTTTTACTCGGGCCAATCCAAGATCATGCTTTTTGAAAAAATTAAATCGTCGGTTCCGGCAGTTTAACGCCAAAATTCTTTTTTTAAAAAAATTTCTTTTATTACTTTTTGATTATATTTTAATTATAATTTTTTATTTTCCATACCAACCCTGAATCGTCGGGCCGGTTCTGAATGGGGACCGCTAGTTCATTGAGCCAGCCCTTAGTCTTTCTCAAGCCGGTTTCTATTCAACAATATGAGAAATTGGACCGACGGTTCTAAACTGGAACTGACCCAAAACCGAGTTGTGGCAACGTATAACTTTATCAACACTCGAACCCATGGTTTTTTTTTAAAGACCCGTGGGCTTAATATATTTAAATACTCAGCCCTTGTTTGCTTTTCAGGATGGGATTGGACTAATTTAGTCCACTGGGGAAGGATTGCACTGTTGGGATTGGACTAATCTATGTTTGTTATATATGATAAGGGTCAGTTTGGTTGGAATAATGGATTGGGCATGATATAATCTTTTGGATTGTTTCAAAGGTTATTCTTTCATTTAAATAGCCCAATAACTTGTTTGGTTTAGAGTTGAAAATTATATCCTTTAATTTCAAATTACTTTTTCACCCTTAATTTCAAATTGATTTTTCATTTCATCCCTTTCATCCATCTCTTGGTAGTAAAAACGAGTACTCTCCAGCCCCCTTTTCAGGCTCAATTCCTAACAACCCAATCCCAAAATTAGTCGAACAAATTGAGAAAATCAGAGCTCAGGAAAACAAAAATGGCGGATCCCAACACATACGATTTCTTCAAGCTAAACGCTCAGCGTCTGAAACCCAACCCGTCGAGCAACTCGTCACCCTCTGTCGACTCTCGGTTGTTCTGCACCTCGCAGGCCCTCGGCGGCTAGTAGAACGCGCACCAGGAGATTGCTCACGGCGGTTGCCGGATTCCCTCACCGTCCGTCCGCACAACCTTCGAGATCGACGAGCCGATAAAATTGGCCAATCTGAAATTAAGCTTTCACCAGCTTGTAGAAGCTTAATTGAAGAGAAAAGCTTAATTTCTACCAGATCCAAGGGTGTTGTTGCTTAACGAAGAAGATGAAGGGACGGTGTTGTTGCTTTACGAAGAAGAAGAAGATGAAGGAAAGGGGGTTAGGGTTCTTGCTCTCAGTGCCAATACAATTTCACGAAAGAGAGGAAGAAGAAATAAGGTTATCTTTGTAAATTTAAATAAAAAATAGAATAAGATAACACATCCCACCTCATAAGTGGGATACACAATACTGAAAGTTGGTAATAACTAATCGGGCCCTTACATTTTAACGGGCTTGGACAATCCGAACCAAATATCTTTATAGGCATGAAATAATAACAACATGCATGATATCAAGCCCAATCCGGCCAACCAAACGGACCCTAAGGGGTAAGAAAACTTTAAATTAAAAAAAAAAAAAAAAATGTGTAGGTGGTGTAAAATACTGTTTTACCCCTTTCAAATAAACCAAAAAGCATTATTTCCCAATTCTCCCACATTCTCTCGTCTGCAACGGTGTTCTTCACCTCTTAGCGACTCTGCTCCCACGAAATCTAGCACGCGCGACGACTAAGGCAACGGGTTATCTTCCAGAAATCAAAGGAAGTTCGATTGTTTGTTAGCCACATTCGGGCAACCCGAAAGGCGTCAATTGTTTGTTCGTCTGGAAGCCCTAGTTCTGCCGAAGTAACACTAGTTCAGCAATTCGAAGCACCTGCAACGAAGTTGTTACCAAGGTACAAATTCTTTTGATAATCGATGTTACTTGTCTAAAATTAATAGTTGTTGAGAGAGTTAATTGTTCTTGCCATTGAATATACATTTTTTGTTCTCTGTTGTAACATACTGATGGGTAAATTGTTGTACTTGGTTGGACTTTGAAGTTGCTTCATTGTTTGTCAATGCGCTTAGTTGGAGTATCTATTGGCTTAAATTTGTTATTATACACGGAAATTGAGATTACTTGTCCAAAATTAACAGTCGTTGAGAGACTTGATTGTTCTTGCCGTTGAAGCTACGTCTTTTGTTCTCTATTGTAACACACACAACAAACCGATGTGTAATTTGTTGTACTAGGTTGATACTTTCTCGTAGTTCATTATATGTCAAGCCGCTTAGTTGGATGATCTACCATCCATTGGACGGGCGACGAAGGGCCTGATAGCGGATTGTAACCCAACTTTTGGCAAGTTATATTGTTTTCTGTTTCCTTTCTTTTTTTCCTCTGTAATGTATTCCTTTTCGTTAAGACAATTATGTAAGAATATGTGGCCCGAAAGCATTTGACTCACATTTAATTATCCTATTGGGCTAGGCCTTTATTTAATAGTCAAACAAATCTAAGCCATTAATCTGGATATTTGATGGACATACCAGATCTAAAGCCATTCGGTCATTCCTATATAAATTAGTCCCCTCTCCTCCTATTAGGGTACACAGTTTTTCCCATCAGTTTTCTGCTACGTTAAGAGAAGGTCAGGAGGGAGAAACTGATTTAGATCTACCGATCGATTTAACCCCGTGCGATCATCAAGATCAAGATCACAAATTATGTCGTCTTCCGCATCAAGTAAGTGTTGCGTATACATCAAATTATTTATTCAAGATCCTTGATGAGGTTTACATGTGGTATCAGAGCATGTGTTATGAATGCATAATTTGTTGTAAATTATGATGTATTGGTATAAGTAGACAAAAATCTTTTGTTATGAAATTTAATTCCGCGAATGTTTGTCTCTATTGGTCGCATCAATCTTTGGAAATAACTATTTGAACTGTGTGTTATTCATGGTTGACTTACAATGATGAGGATTGCTTTCGGTGAATATTGTTGGTTAGGTTATGTAATTAATTTCTGAAATAATACCCACGTATGACGATTGATCATGAGGTTGTCAAAATAATTGTGAAAGGAATCAATTTACATAATATTTTATTACCATTGATTTTGGGTTAAATTTTTTGATAGCAAAGACATGCGCATCAAAACGCATCAACTTGATTATTGGAATGATGATGTTCTTTGGCTGCTTTGCAATTATCGGTTGATGATATATACCCCTTCAATCTAAGTTTATGGCCAACTGTATTATCATGGCTGTCAATGTTTAGTGGGTGAGCTACCCCTACTATTTGGTGAGCCATTTCAGTTGTAGACTGTTTGAGACGCATAATAGCATATTTGAGAAAGATGATATCTGTATGAATGATTTATTATATGACATTAAGGTAAAATTAATTAGTTAGTCACTAAAGTGACCTAATTAATTTTTAATGTTCGGTCATATAATTTTATCGTTGTAATTTTTATTATATGACATTATGATAAAATTAATTTGTTAGTCACCAAAGTGGCCTAATTAATTTTTTATGTCCAGTCATATAATATTATTGCTACAACTGCTTATTATATGACATTAAGTGAAAATTAGTTTGTTAGTCACCAAAGTGGCCGAATTAATTTTCTAATGATTTGTCATATAATTTATGTTCTCCTGAGAATATCATTATAATGGACTAATTAGTTTATTGGTTGTTAGAAATTATGGATTTACCTAAAGGTGAATCAATGTTCTATAACTAATAAGCATTAAAGAGAAATATAATATCCTTTTGTCGAGCGTACGTGGATATCCAAAGATACTATGTATGTTAGACGAAGTTTATTTAATTTCTCAATAAGTGTTAAATGACATTCAACTTATGATAATGATATATATTGTTGTGTTTTCCCAAAGGAAACCTGCAATATACGTGATGAATGTATTTTCTGAATCTATTATTTAAGTGAGCATTTAAGATTGTGCAACTGTCACTCTTCATTTGCAAGCGTCTTCTGTTACTGTCTTCAATGGTTTGAATTTCTCTGAATTGTGTGAGCAAGTCAATTTCCACTGAGGTGTTTTGGATATTGATTTGGCTCTGCATGAAGAAAAGCCCGCTGACATTACTGATCAAAGCAGTGAGGCAGAGAAATCAAACCGTAAGGCTTGGGACAGGTCTAACAGAATATGTTTGAGCTTTATGCGAATGACGATTGCCAACAACATTAAGTCAACTCTTCCCGATAATGTGGATGCGAAAGCATACCTTTTGCTTGTGGAAGAGCGTTTTCGTTCCGCGAATAAGTCATTGGCAGGAACACTTATGGCAGAACTCACGGCCAAAAAGTATGATGGATCACGTAGTATGAAGAAACATGTTCTTGTCATGACTAATCTTGCAGCAGGGCTTAAGTCCCTGGGCATGACCGTTGATGACTCATTTCCGGTGCAATTTATGCTTAATTCGTTGCCTCCAGAATATGGGTCATTTCAAATTAACTATAACACTATTAAGTATAAGTGGGATGTTAATGAATTGGCCAGTAAGCTTGTTCAGAAGGAGACGAGACTTAAGGCATAAGGAGTTCATACTAGGGGTGTGCATAATTCGACCAAAACCGAAAAAACCGACCGAACCGAAAAATTCAGTTCGGTTTTTAACAAAATCGGTCGGTTTTCGGTTTTAGTCAAATTATTTTTCGGTTAATTCGGTCGGTTTCGATTTCAGTCATCAAAAACCGAATTAACCGAACCGACCGAAATAATATATATAATATACTATACTTATATATATCATAAATCATAATAATATATATTATATTTGATAACCCTAGATCTGTAAAACACTCGTTCGCCTCTCTCACTCTCGCAGACGCAATCGCTCCTTTCTTTCCTTTCTCCAAAATCGCTGCTCCGCCGTCGTCCCCAATCATCTTCTCCTCCACGGAACATCATCCCGTCCCAATCCAAATCTATCGCTCCGTGTATCCGCTTCAAATCGCCTTCGCTGTAAATCGTCTCTGCCTCGGCCCCAAATCATCAGCGTCTGCTTCGGTCCGGTCAAGAATTGACGCCGGTCGTCGACTTGTCGGTCGAGGGCGTTGAGCTTGGAGGTGCCGCCTTGCCGTGCACACGGTTCACCATCAAGGCCCAATGGATTTTCGTCTCCCTCTCCATCAAGGTATATTATTTTTTTCGTCTTCCTAATTTTTTTTTAATTGAGGACGAAGGAGATGAGCCTAACAGATTTTTCTTTTTTTTTTCTTTTACAAATTATTACCAATGAATGGTTGATCTTTGGATGAGGTGTTTGATTTTATGGCTGGAACTTTCAGTTAGTTATATATATTAATTGAACTTGGTTTTGGAAGTTTTATTAAATTAGATTTAATGGCTGTATATTGATCTTTGAAAATTTGAAAACTACACATGTGAGAGTTTTGTATCATGTGTCTTGATTCTTGAATAACATATGACAGAAAATATTCATTGAAAAAAAACAGAGCCTATTCAGAGGCTATTCATTTCCAGGAAGATTATGAAATTCCAACGTCTGATTATCATGTGTGTTTTATTTTCTGATTTTGTTTATGTTTTAACCCATTTTTAATCAATGTGCTTAATTTTTCCTAATCCTTATTGTAGATTCAAGCCAAGAAGAAATGGACGGAAGCACGGGACCGATAGATAATGCCCCAAATGAGATACCGACTCAACCTGGAGATACATCAGAAGTTACAGGAGGAGCCAAAGGAGGCACCGGGCTTCGTAAAATGAAGCCAAGATCTAAGGCATGGAGTCATTTTGACATGATTCTTGACGGAAATAAAAAAACTGATAGGAGCTCAGTGCAAACATTGTTAGAAGCAATATGCTTGCCATACAAAATGAAATGGTACCTCTTCACTTCTTGCTCATTTGACTGGTTGCATGAAAAATCCTGAAAAAGTTGATGCGAACCAATCTTTAATAAACGTGCAACCAGGAATAGAGGGTGTTGTTGGGTCGGGTTCAGTATCTGCTTGGAAATATGATTATGGTGAGATTCGAGAATCTATTGCATATATGATATGTTCTGATGAATTGCCCTTTAAATTTGTGGAAAGCTGAGGAATTAAATTGTTTATGAGCAAAGCATGTCCTAGGTTTAAAATTCCTTCTCGGACCACTGTTATAAGAGATTGCTTTGATATGTTTGTTAAAGAGAGGTCAAAGTTGAAATTTTTCTTGAAAAGTAATTGTCAAAGGATTTGTCTTACCACTGATACTTAGACGTCTCTGCAAAAAATTAATTATATGTGCATTACCGGCCACTTCATTGATAATGATTGGAATTTGCACAAAAAAATCTTGAATTTTGTTCCCGTTACGAGCCACAAGGGTGATTATATTGCCAAGTCAATTGAAACTTGTATTCTTGATTGGGGGCTAAAAAATGTCTTTCCGATAACTATGGATAATGCAAGCTCAAATGATACGGCATTGCCATTTTTGAAGAATAGAATGATGGATTGGGGGGGATACTATTGCCGATTGTAAATACATTCACATGAGGTGCATTGCCCATATTATTAATTTGATTGTTAGCGAGGGCTTTAAAGATGTAAAACCATCAGTGAAGCGGGTGAAGGCGGCTATTAGATACATAAAAAATTCTCCCGCTAGACTTCAAAAATTTAAAGAGTGTGTGGATTGGGAGGGTATAAAATCCAATAAGTCATTATGTCTTTGATGGGTCTACTTCCAGATCTGGAGTAAACCGGTTGTTGTGAGCTCAGATCTGCTTGAACCGTTTCCCAATCGTTGCTAGACCGCGAGATTCCTGCAAAAACTCAATGCCGGAGGTATTTCCGACGTAGAGCCTCTGACGCTCAAGTCAGTATGAGAGTGATGAAGAGATGTTGCGCAGCAGCTATGGGGGAGAGTGGGAATGAATGAGAGTTAGGGTTTAGGGTTACCTCACCTCCTTTATGTAGGAGTGAATATTTACCTGAAGTACCCAGAATGCCCAAGTCGGTGGACCTAGAAGGTCCAAAATGCCCTGGTCGATTCGTCTCCCCTTGTTGCTGAGTCATCACCAGATTCCTTCTTATCCTTTGTAATCTGTAGGCTTCGGATATGTTTTAAGTATGGTGAATCGTCTTCACTGTTTTGATCCTCGAGATGTATAGAGTCGACCTCGAGAGTTAGGAGGTCGACTTATGAATATATGCGGTTTCGGAGGCTACGCTTGGCTAACTCTCTGAGGTGAAGTCGTCTCAAGAGGGTCGCCTTAGTTGAGTCGACTACTGGAAGTCGACTTAAGATGTCGGGATGCTCAGGTGTTATGCTCTTGTTGCTCTTCTTTCGACGATGTCGACTAGTATAAGTCGATAAACTAAAGTTGACTTGCGTGAGTCGACTAGCGCCATTTCTATTTCTTCTCTGCTGCTCTTGGTAGAATCGTCTTTCAGAGAGTCGATTTGAGCATGTCGACGGAGCCATGTCGACATGCGAGTTATTCAAGCGGCTTACCGGTCGAGTAAGGAGCTTCTGGACCGGGTTATCCTTATGTGGCTATATCAGTCTTGATGTCAAAACGAGGTGGAATTCGACTTATATGATGCTTAGTACCCGGAAAAATTTGAGAAAGCATTTGCTAAGTATGAAAGAGACGAAACTTCTTTTGTGAAGGATTTGGGAGATGATTTAGTTCCTAATGCTTATGATTGGTCTTGTGCTCGCAAAATTTCCGAATTGTTGAAGTACTTTTATGATGTTACCTTACGAATTTCGGCTCTTTGTATGTCACTTCGAATACTTATTTTAGTGAGATTAGCGATTTATGTTGCATTTTGGATGATTGGAGAAAGAGCGACGACCTTTTGAAAAAGGACTTGGGTGACTTAATGAAATCAAAATTTCTTAAATATTGGGGCCGGGATGCATGAATAAAATTATCTTTTGGGCAAACATTTTTTATCCGAGAGAAAAGTTTGAGTACATGACTTACACTTTGAATGGGATGTATGGAGATGAAAAGGGGGAGAAAATTCTTGAGGAAGTGAAGCATGATCTCTTTGAATTATTCAAAGAGTATAAAAAGAAGTATGATCCGGATGATGCAAATGCCATTGGAGTTCAAACAACTTCAACTTCAAGTTCCGAACATGGAAGTATTTGTACCAAGCCCAAGAAGCAAAAGTTAGCGACCGGGGGTTATGCAAACAAAAAATCCGAACTTGAAGTTTACTTGCTTGAGGATGTGCTAGAGGGAGAAGAAGATCTTGATGTTCTAAAGTGGTGAAAATCAAATTCCGAACGTTTTCGGGTTCTTTCAAGAATGGTTCGGGATATGTTGGGTGTTCCAATATCAACCGTTGCATCGGAGTCGGCCTTTAGCACCGGTGGGCGGGTGCTCGACAAATTTAGGAGTTCTTTAACTCCTAAAATTGTTGAAGCATTGATATGTACACAAGATTGGCTCCGACATGAATGCGTCCCTTTATGTGTTGAAGAGTCATTAGATGAACTAGATATGCTTGAAAAAGGTATTGTTGATGTGCAAATACTTTGTATTTTATTTTAATAGCAATCCTATTTTTAATTTGTTTAATTGTAAGATTTTCCGCAAGTGGGGATTGGACAAACATTGTGAAGTACGACTTGTGAAATTTGAGGTAACCATTATTAAATTTCATTCTTTTCAATTGTTCTAAAAATTGGTTTGTATAAGATGTTTTCACTTGTTGTTTTTGGTGCTTTTTTTGGTCTATATTTTGCTGTTTTTAGGTTCATTTGGGGGTTATTTTGAAGGTGTATTGCTGCTGTGTTTCGAACACAAGTTCAGGGCTGTTTGGGGGCTTTTCGGGGCTGTTCTGAAGGCCTTTTCAAGGCTGTTTATGGGGACTTCTATTGCTGTTTTCTGGACCTTTATTTGTGTCTTATTGCTGCTGCTTTTGGTGACTTTTATTCTATATTTGGAGCCTTGTGCTGATGTTTATGAGTGGATGTTTTATTGGTGCTTTTGTTTTATTTTTTGGGACTTGTTTTGAGGACTTGGGCTTTTGTTTTTATTATTTTTATTTTGGACTTGGACTTGTTGGATTTGGAATTAAAAAGTTTAAGTTGAATGTGTTTTTAGGTTGTATTTTTGTTGTTGAACAGTTGTGTAAGTGTTTGGGTCCAATGAAAAGGCCCATATGTTTGGGCCTAGTAAACAATCCACAAAAAATTGTTTCTTTTGTAAAAATTCGGTTAATCGACCGAACCGACCGAAATATTTCGGCTCGGTTTTAAGCAATTTTTCGATCGGTTCGGTTTTTGTCATATTGTTATTCGGTTAATTCAGTTTTTGTAGTTCGGTTCAGTCGGTCGACCGAACTGACCGATGAACACCCCTAGTTCATACGGTCAACCTTGTGGGTCATGGCGCTAATGATGTTCTCAAACCTAAATCCAACAAGTTTAAGAAGAAAGGACCTGCTAAAGTTTCACAGGTCACTAATGATGATAAGAAGGAAAATCAGACAAATAATGTTATTTCTGTAAGAAAGAAGGACACATACAAAAAGATTGCCTGAACAGCAAGTTTTGGTTTCAAAAGAAAGGTATTTCTAATATCTTTGTATGTTTCGAATCAAACTTGTCTAAAGTTCCTTCAAATACATGGTGGTTGGATTCTGGTGCTACAACTCATGTTTCTAATGCGACGCAGAGATTTCTTACAATCCATAGCATAAACCCAAATGAGAACTTTTTGTTTATGGGGAACTGTATGAAGGCCCCAATTGAAGGCATAGGGACTTATCGTATTGTTTTAGATTCCGGGTACCACCTGGATCTTTTACAAACTCTCTATGTGCCTTCATTTTCTAGAAACTTAATGTCTCTTTCTTGACTGATGTTCTTGGGTTTTCCTTTAAGTTTGGACATGGATGTTTCAGCTTGATTGATAAACATGATTCCATTACTGGTTCTGGAATCCTTATGGATGGTTTTCATAAACTGATGATGTTGATTTTTCCGCATCTTTGATGTGTGTTAATCAAAACATTGGAATTAAACATGGTGTAGCAAATGAGAACTCTGCTTTCTTGTGGCATAAATGTTTAGGTCATGTATCGAAAGATAGAATGCAAAGGTTGGTGAAAGATAAGATTCTTTTGGATCTAGATTTTATCGATCTTGGATTGTGTGTGGATTGCATTAAGGGAAAGAAAACCAAACATAACAAGAAAGGAGCCACAAGAAATAGTCAGCTTCTTGAGAAAAGTATTTTATTACCTTTATAGACGATTTTTCACGTTTTATGTATATCTATCTGCTCAGGAAAAATCTTAAGCTGTAAATGCACTTGAGGTTTTCATTAATGAAGTTGAAAGGCAGTTAGACATAGAGGTGAAAATAGTAAGGTCTGATAGAGGTGGTGAATACTATGGAAGGTATGATGAATTGGGACAAAATCCTAGTCCATTTGCTAAGTTCCTCCAAAGACATGACATATGTGCACAATATACTATGCCAGACACACCTCAACAAAATGGTGTGGCGAAAAGGCGAAATAAAACATTAATTGATATGGTTAGGAGTATGATAAGTAATACATCATTACCCAAATCTTTGTGGATGTATGCACTTAAGACTGTTGTGTATCTACTAAATAGGTTCCTGGTAAGGCATTTCCTAAAACTCCTTTTGAGTTATGGACTGGAAGGAAACCTAGTTTGAGACACACATGTATGTTTGGGGTTGTCTGACAGAAGCACGAGTATACAACCCACATGAAAAGAAATTGGATTTTCGAACTGTGAGTGGTTATTTTATTGGTTACCCAGAAAAGTCCAAAGGGTATATGTTTTACCGTCCTAATCATAGTTCTAGAATCATTGAAACGGGTAATGCTAGATTTATTAAAAATGGTGAAGTTAGTGGGAGTGCTAAAGAGACTGTGAAAATTAATGAAATAAGGGTTGATGTTCCATTACCCATTAATGTTCCAATATCCACATTTGTCCTAAATATTGTTCCACAACCTTAAGAACAAAATAATGGTGGACAAAATTTGGATGATGTAGTACCCCATGAAGAAACTAATTCGCCACCAACTAACATAAATGAACCACGTGGAATAGCATTAAGCAAACCTACAAGGGTGAGAAGATCTGCTATTTCGGACGATTATGTGGTTTATTTGCAAGAGTTGGATTATGATATTAGCATTGATGAAGATCCTGTTTCGTTTTCACAAGCCATTAACAGTGACGAGTCTCATAAATGGATTGATGCTATGAATGAAGAGTTAAACTCTATGGCTAAAAACAATGTTTGGGATCTAGTAGAATTGCCAGAAAGCTCAAAACGAGTTGGGTATAAATGGGTCTTTAAGACCAAACGCGACTCGAGTGGCAATATCGAACGACATAAAGCTAGACTTGTTGCCAAGGGTTATACTCAGAAAGATGGCATTGATTATAAGGAGACTTTTTCATCTGTTTCTAAGAAAGATTCTTTAAGGATCATTATGGCCTTTAGTAGCTCCGTATGATTTAGAGTTACATCAAATGGATGTGAAAACAGCCTTTCTTAATGGGGACTTAGATGAGGAAGTTTATATGGATCAACCCGAAGGGTTTTCCACATAAGGTAATGGTCACATGGTGTGTAAACTTAAGAAGTCAATATATGGATTTAAACAAGCTTCCAAACAATGGTATCTTAAGTTTAATGATACCACTATGTCTTTTGGTTTTCAAGAAAACACAGTTTATTGGTGTATTTACCAGAAGATCAGTGGGAGTAAGTTTATATTTTTGGTTCTATATATTGATGATATCCTTCAAGGGACGAAGGATCTGCTCACGTTTAGGAAATTTGATCGCCTTGAAGTGATTGGATATTCAGATTCAGATTCTGTTGGGTGCCTTGGCAGTTGCAAGTAAATGTTTGGCTATATGTTTCTTCGTGCCGAAGGAGCAATTTCATGGAAAAGTGTCAAACAGTCTGTCATAGCTGCATCTATTATGGAGGTTGAATTTGTAGCTTGCTATGAGGCTAAAATTCACGCATTATGGTTGCGGAACTTTATTTCGGGACTTGGGGTTGTCGACACCATTACCAAGCCGCTGAAAATGTATTGTGATAATTCCGCAGCAGTTTTCTTCTCCAAGAATGACAAATATTCCAAGGGTGCAAAACACATGGAATTAAAGTATTTTGCCGTTATAGAGGAGGTTCAGAAACAAAGAGTGTGCATCGAACATATTCGAACGGACTTTATGATTGCAAATCCATTAACTAAAGGTCTACAACCAAAGACATTAAAGAACATGTACATAGAATGGGTCTTGGTTGTATTGATGATTGATTACGATGAGGTTATGACACACTCTTGAGCTCATTGATGTTATGTTTCTGACTATTATCGAATTTTTTGTTCATTATAATTTTTTATACATTATGTTTAGAACAAGAAATAAATGTCTTGATGACAATTAAGTGGACATTAAGATATTTATATATAATTATGGAACTTGATGTGTTAAACAATAAGTGTAGTAGTATATGGAAGGAAGTATGCGAATCAAGAGTGTACAACCGCCATAACTCTCACTATATGGTTTATCATGTCATAGTTTATTATGATGTATGGCATAATGAGATTTGTTTATGCGCACCTAATGTTATACTATTAAATTATGGGCTTTCGGACCAAGTGGGAGAATGTAAGAATATGTGGCCCGGAAGCATTGGGCTCACATTTAATTATCCTATTGGGCTAAGCCTTTATTTAATAGTCAAACAAATCTAAGCCATTTATCTGGATATTTGATGGACGTACCAGATCTAAAGCCATTCCTATATAAATTAGTCCCCTCCTCCTATTAGGGTACGCAGTTTTTCCCATCAGTTTTCTGCTGCGTTAAGAGAAGGTCAGGAGGGAGAAACTGATTTAGATCTACTGATCGATTTGACCCCGTGTGATCATCAAGATCAAGATCACAAATTATGTCGTCTTCCACATCAAGTAAGTGTTTCATATACACCAAATTATTTATTCAAGATCCTTGATGAGGTTTACAAAGTATTTTCAGTTGCCCCCTTTTCTGTTTTCTGCGGATGAATTGTCAGTTGCAGCTTAGACATAAAAAAAAAAAAAAAAAAAAAAAAAAATACTTCTTTTATTATAAAAAATACTTATTTATTCAAGATCCTTGAAAGTTGTAATGAAGTATCTTACTATAGAATCGTGAAATGATGAAATGCTTAAGTAATCTGCATAAGTACATCAATACTATCTTTATTCTAAAGTATGCACAAATACTTCTTTTATTATAGTCCAATTTAGCAGTATGTCAATCGGGTCCCACACATCAAAGAACACATCTTCGAGTGCCACTTTCTCGAGCTCTGTAATTCCTAAATTAGCATGTCGCCATGGTAAGGAGCCCGATCTGTTGACCTCTCAGACTGAACGTGATATGGAATATTATATGCCTAAAGGATAGACCGGTTTACCACGTTGGTCAGGCGAGCTCGATGTCGGAAAAACTGTATTGGTCGAGCGATAATCGACCAAAAGGGAAATGATCGGGCAGGATAGCAGATCTGGTCGATGATCGACCTAGCGAAGGGGGACTCGGTCAGATAGAGCACCCGACAGGTGAAGAGCAATCGAGGGCGTGGCTTGAACGCGAGAAAGTGCGTGGACTTCGTCAGAAGATCCTAACGGAATGTGCAGAGAATAATCTCCCTCTGCTGAGAGGGACACGTGGCGAGAGTACATTGGTGCAGAGCAATAGTGGCGATAACCACCTCTGACACATGCACACTGTGTGTGTACGGACGGGCAGCGCGGGTACGACAGCTCACCAAATCTGGGCAGCTCCTAGGGCAGGTATCTCACTCCTATATATATAGAAGTGAGTCTTTTATTGGGGCTTACGATTTATCCATACTTTACTTTGGAGAATTGAGTGGAATATACACTGTATTAAGCATCGGAGGCTCTTCACTGGAAAAACCCCCCCGGTGTGAGAGTTCTTTGCAGGTACGCGGCGTTCTACCAGCGAGGAGGAGGAAGACGAGCCGATTTCAAGCCGATCGGAGTGTTTTGCGTTACCAAAATGGAATTTGGCTACGAGGTTCTACAGGTGTAAACAACGAATGGTAAGTCATATTTAATTTGACAAGATAGAACATTTGTTTAAATTTCATACTCCGAGCATGACAGCACCTTCTGTGTGTTACAAATCTTTGAAGTTCTATTACACTGTTATCAAATTGAAAATGAGAATTTTTTCTTCCATTACAGGATGATGATTGTGGATATTTTGCTTGGCTTGAACCCGAGCTCCCACCCTTCCATTACAGGATGATGATTGGAGGAACAATTGAAATGCAAACATGACTAAGACATATAACTGACATCACAAGATCACAAACACTTGAAAAATGCTAATCTTCAAAATAAGTAAATGCTTAGGAAGCTTTGAACATGGAAATTGTGTTTGTATTTGGTTGTATCTTTGAATTAGGATAATTTTTTTTGTTGTGGGTTGTAACTTTGAACATGATATTGTCGTGCATTATTTAGAAGCAAGGAAATTTTCAACATTGTTAGGGGTATCGGTACGACTATGTATCTTCGATTATTATAATGTGTTGGACTTGTATTGTAATGAATTTCTGTGTTGGTCTTTAACTTTTTTTGTTACGTAGTCTCGTGATATCCCAATTTACATTATGTCTCAAAATACGGCAAAAAGCAACTTGAATTTGAGAGGACGAAAGCTTACACCATGCGCAAACATGACTAAGACATATAACTGACATCACAAGATCACAAACACCGAAGAAATTAACCAACACAAACATAATTAACTTCTTCTGTAGCCCACACAAGCAATTTTCATGATTTGGAATACAACATACGTATATAAAGACAATATCATGTTCAAAGTTACAACGCACAACAAAACAAATTTTCCAAATCATGAAAATTGCTTGTGTGGGCTACAAAAGAAGTTAATTATGTTTGTGTTGGTTAATTTTTTCGGTGTTTGTGATCTTGTGATGTCGGTTATATGTCTTAGTCATGTTTGCGCATGGTGTAAGCTTGCGTCCTCTCAAATTCATGTTGCTTTTTGCCGTATTTTGAGACATAATGTAAGGATATCACGAGAATACGTAACAAAAAAAGTTAAAGACCAACACAGAAATTCATTACAATACAAGTCCAACACATTATAATAATCGAAGATACATAGGCGTACCGATACCCCTAACGATGTTGAAAATTTCCTTGCTTCTAAATAATGCACGATTACTCCGAATTGATGCCCGATTCAGACTCTGACTCATCCTGTGCTTCATTCACATCTTCCCCATTGAAATCGCCAATGACATGATCAATGTCAACCTCCTATCCATCTCGTGCTCCTCTTCGTCCTTCACGTCGATTGGATAGTACCTCCTACGACCAGGCTCATTCTCAAGCTCATAATCTTCTACGTCGATTGGATGGTACCTCTTACGACCCGGCACATTCTGAACCTCATAATTTTCCACGTCGATTGAATGGACGTTTTGTTGCTCCCAGCACAATCACATGGTCATCATTTTCTTCGGCCTCCTCATCCGAGTCAGTAAACTCAATTGGATCTTCCAACATGTCTACAGGACCATCATCGAAGTCTATATCCGCGGCTTCAAGGTTGATGAACAAATCCACACATTCATTGTACCACTTGAAACCAAATAGACGGAAGAATGTATGGAAATGTGTTTCCTACAATATTAAGAAGTGCATAAAGATTATAAAGCTATGTTTTAATGAATAACATTTGTAATCCATAAAATTTTGACTTAAAATATAAATTGAGCTCTTATTTTTGTAAAATAAACCAAAAATAAAAGGAAACCCGATTTTATTTTGTAAAATAAAATAATAAATTGTGAATTCCGTGAATTAATTATTAAATTTAGTAACAAAAAATTTTGGAAAATAAATAATAATCCGAATATGAATTTTAAATATTAGTAATTCCAAAAAAAATTAATAAATTATTATAAAATCTAAAAAAATCTTATTTTTAATAATTCAACTAAATTATGCCAACAAAAAAATTGGTCGAACAATTGCAATTACACCGACAACACACGTTAAACTACCTAAAAAATGGTTATAAAAAATTTAATAGTTAATAATGCCCCTAAAATTTGCTAATTAAAATTTGGTCAAACAATGTCAAGTAAAACTACATGAATATTTCTAAAAATATTGAATTGAACCAAATTTACATAATTGTGAATGAACTTAAATAATGTAAGCATTAAATAATTTATGAAACTCATAAAGGGAAAACTAAAGTTTACCTCCCCCACATTATTCCAATATGTCGTGTTCACTGTGACCATGCCATCATCTGGATAGACCCGGACGCCCCGTGTATTGGTGAATCGGTCAAAAGCTTCAAAATGATGCTTCAAGCGATATATTTTCATACGGACCTTAGGCTTGTTGAATGCTTTGTGCAATGCATCCGAAAGGTCTCGGGCAAGATCGTTCCACATGGAATTGAAGACCAATGGACGGCTTATCTCCACCATTGCCCGGCACTTGTCAAAGAACAAGCGATACAACACATCCTCCTCTTCATCCGTCCACTCAACCCCACGGAAATGTATAGCCACATTACGAAGGTCGTCGTTGGTAGCCATGCTCGAATTTACATGAGAACACTGCTACAAGAGAAGCAAACATAATAATATTTTAACCAAACAAG
>BKCP01009515.1:232958-270927 GCA_008636005.1 Striga asiatica
AAAAGAATCTGAGAACGTGAGAAAAAAAATTATCTTACACAAATTTAAGAAAATGATCCCAACAAATATGTTGCCAAATATTGCTTATGTTCACCTTTGAAATTGTTTGAATGTTTATGAGGGCTTCTACACTTTACAACCCCTTTAATAAGCACATTAGAATCGGGTATGTTGTGAGTAAGCTTTACAACCCCTTTAATAGGCATTAGAAGAGGGGTAAGTAGTGAGTAAGTGGACCTAGTAAATGCAAGAGTAAATGTGTTATTCCAATGAATATTTCTCATGCACTTTTTTCTGTAAAGCCCCGTTATTTTTAAGTGAAAAATATCGATTATTTTTTTAAAAATCAGAGTTAATTTCAAAAAATCAATTTAAAGATTTATTTAATGGGCGCTACTCAAATATCTTTATTTATTCAATTTAATTCAACACTTAAACAACGGGTACAACCATCCCGAATTTTCTCATTTGAAAATAATTTTTAAAATCAAGTTCGGTACGAAAACAGATTTCCGGAACGAGTTGGACCACTTGTCCAAACACTAGCCTAAGGCAGCCAAGCATTTGGGTCGTTCACGCGCTGATGGGCCGAAAAAGAAAAAGAATGGCCTGGCTCATCTCTTAAAAGGGGCTGGAGGAGCGCGGGCCAGGATCGGGCCGCTCGCGGGCAGTGCGGGCTTCAGCTGGGAGAGGAGCCGGGCTGGAAGGGGCCGCTAGCGGGCCGCGCAGGCCGTGAAGGAAAAGACAACGCGGGCTGGCATTTCCTGGGCTGCTGTTCACACAAATTGGGCCTGCCATGGCTGGGCCTGTGAAAATCTGACGGGCTGCACTCCATGCTGGGCTGGTTGCCGGAAAAACAGAAAATCGGGCCTGGGAAGATAAATCGAGCAGAGGTCGGGGAAAGTCGAACAGAGGCTGGAAACGATGAACAGAGGCTGCAAAACGCTGAACAAAATTCCACCGAACTCGACGACAAGAATCTCCAGCGGAAATTGGGGTTCGAGAAGAATCCATATTTACGAAAATTACAATTTACAGAATTTCGAGGGTGCTAATAAAATCGGGTTTTGACTCGAAAAACGAAACGACATAACGGCTCGAAAATAATGAACGGCAACGACTCGAAACAAACGGACAAGATTCCGAAATAAAATATACCACCCACACCATATCAAAGAGTTCGATTTATACGCACGAGAGTTCCATAGTCCATGTGAAATTCACAATTCACAAACCAACGAACGAAACAAATTGAACATAACGAATCAAATTCGACATTTTAACGAGAATCGATAAAACGAGCACGAGAATATAACGAGAAAGTTCGCCGATTACCTCCCTTCTGGATTCTACGCTCGGTTGGAAAACGAACGATCGAACAAACAGGGACTCGAAACTTGAATCTGTCGAACACCGGGACTGAACACAGCCGCACGCGAACGGACAGATTCTTCACGTCGAACGGCGGCTGAAACCGGGCAACGAACGGCGATGGACAGGTTGCCGGAGATGTTCGCCGGAAATTAATGGTGGACGAGGTGCTGCTTCTCGGAACTCGGAAAGAACGTGGTTTGCAGGCTCGCGACACGGGTCGCGACTGAAGGCTGCCTTCTTGACGCGATAGTGGACGTCGACGGCAGGTGAACTCGCCGGAAAGTGCAGCAGACGCCGGCGAGCCCTTTTTTTATTTTTTTTTTTTATACAGGGAGGGTGCGCGAACAGAACAGAGAGGGATGAGATAGAACTCGAAACTTTTTCGAAAGGAGTCTCTCTTGACCGAGATATAATACATGATTGTGAGAGATTCTCGTGCGAACGTGCGAGAAATTTCACCCAGGAATCGCTACTGGAATTTTATCTGATAGACTCGGTCATGCGTTGGAAAGAGATGATCTTTTCAATTGGGCCAACAGAAATAGAACAATTGGGCCGGAAGTTATTGACATACAAGGGCTGGAAATAAATTCATAAAAATTGGGCCAGAAATAATAAATCAACGGACTGGTTTTAAATAGTACGTAAAGGTCGAAATTAATTCAACTTGGGCCGGAACAAAATTATTCGAGGTTCGGGTCGAAATGGCTCGAAAACAAAAAGAAACGGATTTAAAAATCGGTTACGCGATTAAACTGAAAATCGCCGAACAATTAAAATTCTAATCAAATAAATCTTAATAGTTCTAATACATATAACTAATCAATAAACACATAATAAGCACATATATAAAGTCACATAGCAATTCAATAATAAGCAGATAAATAAAACAGATGGAAACGAGCAGTTAATAATAATAAGACAAGGTAAATAATTATATAAAATCCAGAAAATTCTAATAAACGAACGGGCGCTACATTTTCACTTTAATAAAATATTGAATTTTACATATTTACAATATCTTATCAAGCATAAATTGTATTAAATTATCTTGAAAACATTTTTATTTCATTTCATACAATTTAATTTGAACTTGTAATTAGTTATTGGTTATATCTTTTGAATAAATCTATACTTATATTAAAAGGTATACCATTTACCAGATTTAACATAAAGAAAAGTCAACAACATTTATTGCATTACTATTTCCGTATTATACAATCTATACATATATTAAATGAGATTCTATTTACTACATTTACTATCCAGAAAAGTCAACTGCATTAAATGTCATTACTATTTTGGTATTATAATATTTTATTTATTTAATTGATTTATTTATTTATTTTATTTTAAAAAGTTAAGTATAATAAAAAGATTTTAATAATAAGAAAATCAAATACCAAATAAAAATGTACACTTTGACTTATTTGATTGTATTTGATATTTGATTATACCAAATATATTCCTATTTAGTATATACATTAAATACTTACTAAAATATTTATTTGTTTTATTTGTCAAAGTTAAGTATAGATTTGTTTATATTATCAAATCATAAAAAAAATATTAAATCCATATTGTAAAAAAAAAAAAAAAATCATATAATTTTATAACAATTCTACTACACTATTTAACAATATTTCTTTTTTATTATATAATAAAATAATAATTCAATATTATATGGTGAACAACAATAAGTAAAATTGTTACTTTCTCTTATATCAAGGGATAAATTTATATGCTAAAATAAATTTTTATTAGTATAAATGTTTTAGTGAGATAATATATTAATTATTTTACAAGCTAGCCCTAACATTCTCATATTTAATGTTTTAAAAGATGTAGAAAGAAAAAACTTATAATAACTCTATTGTTTTTTAGACTTACACGTTGATTAAAAGAAGTAAAAATTCCTAATTTTTTAGACTTAAACGTTGATTAACACCATAGATTGAGAGTTTATATTTAGTAAAATTCCTAATTGTAATAAAAAATTAATTTTTGCTATATTTTAGAATATCTTTAAATTCATTATATAAAAAAAAAACTACAATGAAAAAAGCAAGTCAGCTATATATCGATTTGTTGTACTCCTCAAATCACATTCACAATTTGGCTACAAGGAAAGGAAATTCATTGATTAAAATATTATTTTGTCAGTAGTCTTAATATACAAGAGACTTTAAGAATCCACTTGAATATTATAAAACTTTTATTGAACATTGTACAATTGCCTTGCATATTATAAACTTTTATTGAATATTGCATCTTATAATATAATATTCTTCAAATAAATATATCTCGTGCTTTGCACGGGTCACGTACTATATATATCCCGTACATTTTTCTCTATTCATGTATATAATTATAAGCCTGAATAAATAGCCTTAAAATTTTGCACCCCGTGCATCGCACGGGCTCTGTACTAGTTAGTTTATAATTAATATCAAACTTTAGTATCTATGTCATACATTAACTTTATTAAGTTGCAATACACACATATATTTTTCTGTCATAACTTTGTTTAAATGGAGAAACTCTGTAAATTCCAATTAACCCGAGCGGCCGTTTCTTCCTCAACCTCGGGTCTCCATCGGACGGGCGACGAGGTGATGAAGTGCTACCGACCGGCTATTTAACCTGTACACCTACTCATCGGCGATGAGGTAAAATTCCCGTTCACCTCTCGTATTTCTTCTGCTTCGACCCGTAATGTGCTGCAAAAGGATTTTCATTGCTACAGCAGATAGGTTAAATTTTACTAATTCAATATATACAAGCATGCACAAAATGATTGTAAAGAATATATATTACTTTGAAGATTTGATTGGGGACCATTTCAAAAACAAAGTGACAGTGGTATGGTTTTACAATTTCAATAATGATTTTTTATTTCCAAAGAGCTGATGGTATGGTTTTAAGGAGTCTAGTACCATTGTAGATAGTATTATTACATGCATTTTGTTGAGGATTTATGTTTGGACTTGTGTTAATTCAAATTTGAGAACAGCTGCTGCTATTTCTCACTTTACTGTTTTCTGCAGCTCAATTTTTTTGGCATCTTGGTTGTTGTGATGGGTCAGGCCTACCAAGTATTCAGAATTTATGGTTTTATTCATTATAACTCCTCATATTTATTTTTCCTATTTGAAGATTACTCCATGATTTTTATTATTTGGAAATTATGTCCTGTATAGTGTGTTGTAGTATTTGAACTTTTATATGAATTGATGTTATTTACTTGTGAAAAACAGGACATGATTAAATTGAAAATTATATAAATTTGTGGTGTTTGCAGCTTTGTTAACATTGACATGAACACCAGATTTTGTGCTTCACTCTTTTGCCAGACTTTACAAGCATCCCAAAACAAGTATTAGAGCATCTCCAATCGTAGGAATGTCAACGTTAAAGGTTCGTGTTTGTACATAATTGGATAACTGATCCCTTAAATATCACTGTTAACTTCGCCCAATGCACCACTTTCTTTCCTACTGGATTTTGTTTAACTGACTTTTAAACTCGAGGATTCTGGTTAAACTTATTTCTAATCTTCTATATTGAACGAGTTTTTAGCCTCGGATAATGAGTTAACAATATATCCTTAAAATTTGTAACTTGTTATTCCATATAAATACACCAGTTGTGTTAAATGATAACCCTCATATTAAAACATTGAGAGATTGATTTTCAACAGTAATAAGTGCTGTATTTAGAGATACTTGGAGACTTTTATCCTTCAATCAGGTTTGCTGTATTTTTCTTTTACTTTTTACTAGATTTTAGTTAGTATTATTTATATATATATATATATATATATATATATATATAATAGTTATTTTTATAGAGTTATACATCTTCATCTTAAATATTCAATCCAATGATATTACTAGTTTTGTCTATTACATTACTTTGTAAATATTCGACACATTATTTGTTAATTAAAGTCAATTAGATATCTTAGGAAGTAGATACAATAATTATCAAGTATTCTATAATATTAATAGTTAGTAAAATAATCTAGGAAGTTTTACAAAAATTTAATCAAATAGGTGAAATAGAGATATATAATTTATTTGTACTATTACTATTTAATAATAATAGTGAGTATTAAGCTAGTAATTAAATACATCTTACCTTGAGTTATTATATAATATATATATTCATGAAGAAGTATATTCACGTATCCTCTATTGCTAAAGCTAAATCACTTTTATATATATATATATATATACATATATATATATATAAAATAAGTGTGGCATGCAGAAATAAAAATAATTTTATATATTCATGTTAAGAAATATATTTTTTTACATGAAGACCAATATATACATTATTTCACAATAAATTTGTACATAGTTTATGTTATTTGACTAATAAATTCTTTATTAACTTGTATATTTTCGACGCAGGTTATTCATACATAATGGAGTGGACTGACTACGAAATGGATTCTAATAGCTCATCATCAAGCGACGATGCGTTTTCGCTAACCAAACAACTAATAGACAAGCCGTTAGGAGATGATACATTTTTTGAGGAATCGAACTGCGACGTTGTACAAACTTGTTCGTTTCACATTCTTGTGATAATGTCTTCATTCTTAACAAGCGCCTCACGCCCTCATGGTGGAACGACTAGTAGTAGACGCTACATTCGTCGAGATAGGGAAGGACGTCATGAATTAATTATTAATGACTATTTCAAAGGCGATGACTCAAAGTACACACCTGAACATTTTCGCCGTCGATTTCTGATGGATATAGAATTATTCAAACGCATTTTACAAGCAATTGAAAATTACGATGACTATTTTACGCAAAAGGTTAATGCAGTGGGGAAAAAAGGGCTAAGTCCTCTACAAAAAATGATTGTGGCAGTACGCATGTTGGCGTATGGTTGTGCAGCTGATCTCGTTGATGAATATGTGCAAATTGGAGAAAGCACGGCAATTGAGAGCTTAAAACATTTTTGTGATGCTGTCATTGGAGTTTTTGAAAAACAATATCTGAGAAGGCCAAATAAGTATGACATTGCTAGCTTATTAAAAGAAGGCGAGGCTAGGGGATTTCCAAGTATGATTGGCAGTTTAGATTGTATGCATTGGCATTGAAAAAATTGTCCAACGGCGTGGCACGGTACTCACACAAATGGTTTTAAGAGAGTTCCAACCCTTATTTTAGAGATTGTTGCTTCGAAAAGTTTATGGATATGGCATGCTTTTTTTGGCATGGCTGGTACAAACAACGATTTAAATGTCTTAGATAGATCTCCACTATTTGATGATATCATTAATGAAGTTGCACCACCATGCGACTTTGTAGTACAGGGCAACCGCTATAACATGGGATATTATTTATCTGATGGTATTTATTCCCAATATGCCACTTTGATCCAGACAATAGCCCATCCGCCATCTATGAAGGAAAAAATATTTGCAAAGTATCAAGAAGCTGTGCGAAAGGATGTAGAACGAGCATTTGGAGTCTTACAAAGTCGATGGCATATAATTAAAGGTCCAGCACGTATGTGGAATGCCAAAGAATTGGGAAAAATAATGAAGACTTGTATCATTTTGCATAACATGATTATTGAGTCTGAACATGACCAAGGCATTAATCCCGAAAGTTGGCAACCTCATGGAGATGATGGAGTTGAGAATGTTACCCCCGAGCATGATTTCACCTTTCTTTTATCGCGGATGAATACTAGAATAAAACAAGTTCAAGACAAAAAGGTGCATAAAAACTTGAAGAAAGATCTTATCGATCACTTGTGGGAGCTACATGGTGACCATCAAATAGATTGATATTTTATTTATGAGTTTTCAGTTCTAAATTTTTACTTTGTCCAACTATTTCAAATGTTTATGAGTTTGTTAGTCGCTTTACCTTTAATTTTATAATTGTGTTTTCGAACCGTGTCATGTTGACACAAAAAAGCTTCATGTTTAACCGTCAATTTTAAAGAATAAACTAATTTTATTGATTGCAACCTACAAGACATATGATATACCATTGCAAAGCCAAAGGAGTCTAGTTTTCAACCAAAAAAACAGAAGTAAAAAATATTAAGTATAGAAAAAAGTTATAATTGTGTTTTTAAGCCGTGTCATGTTCACACATAAAAAAAAAGTTCGTGTACAACTGTCAGTTTAATATAATAAACTGATTTTATTGGTAGTGAATTAGGAGATATATCATATACCATTGGAAAGCCAAAAGAGTCTAGTTTCCAACTAAAGAACGGCAATAAAAAATATTAAGTATAGAGAGAGTTATGGTAGTTTGAATAAAACATGACAATATTTTACTAGTTGCTGAAATTGGACCCCATAATGCATTTCTTATGATGAATAACAAATCACTTCATGTTGTTGGATCAGGATAAGCTTTACGGCAACAAAAAAACAACAACAAAAATGTCTACTGCTCACTTGAAGATTTGTAGTTGTCCAAGGACTAATTATCAAGTGAGGAAATTTTAAATATATTTCCACATGGATATTTTTTGTTCCCTGATTCGGATGATAATTTCATGGAATTGAATTAACAACCACTCAATTCAACCAAAATCAAACAGAAACTTATCTATCATCCCCAAGTGAGTAATAAACAAACCAAAGAAACAACTTTAATTGACAAACCATTACTATCAATAATCCATTCAACCAAAATCAAACAACAACTTATCATCCCAAATGAGTATTACACAATCCAAAGAAACACAAAAAAATAGAAGAAAGAACATTAATAACAAATACTTCACATGAATTGATCTTAAACTCAACAGACTACACGGTTTTAAACAAAAGTCATCCCAAACTCCAAGTGATATGCTCATCATAAGTCCTGAAAATATTTAAAAAGAAAAAAAAATCAATACAGTAATATATATAGTTTACATGACACCAAATAAAGTCAAACCAAAAAATAAAGCATACCATATTAGACCCGTGAGGAAATTCATTCTCCAACTCTTTCAAGACCTCTATCTTCCTAAGCTCGTAATATGCTCGACGAGTTGGTGAAAGCTTGCTAAGATCTTGGTTCATAATCCGATCTTGCTCTTGTCTCCTTTGTTCCCTCATCTTCGTCCTATACATTTCCTCCTTCATTTTTTGAGCTTTCTCTTTAAGTTCAAGCTCTTTTCTCATTACTTCCTCCCCAAATTTCAACTCCTTCTCTTCATTTTCTCGTTTAATCTTCAAGTTTGCTTGATTGACGTTGATTTGTTTCTCTAAACTGCATTGCAACTTGTTTAAAGCATCCACAACTCCCTTTTCCTCATTTAGCTTTCTTTTTTTTTCTTTGCAATTTTTCCTTCCTTCTGGCCGCTCAATACCATCAATATTGGTAGATACAGGTACATCGACATCACCATTCCCATTGGTTTCCATAACTTCACCTGTCATTGTGCTCATCTTGCGCTCAGCCCCTTGTTTCGTTGATGTTGCAGCCTTTGTAAGTTCTTTAGAGCACCACTTAGGATTTTTAATCAAAATTTTCCAACAATCAAGAAATTTGAAAGGAGTGGCGTGCAAATCCTCGTACGCCCTCATTGAATTTATTATCTGCATAAAACAAATAAACAACATTGTAATACCAAAAATTAACTACTAATACTGAACAATGAAAGCATACAATTTTACCAGGCAGAGAAGGCATTGTCACAAAAATGTATCCCTACAAAAACTGCCATAAAACATACTAGAAACTTGAGAGTTTCAGAATGTGAGAAAGCAATCAGACAAGCATCTGATTCTATACATAATCCAATTTGAATATCCATTTCAAATGAACTCCTCTAGCTTCTAATCACTGCTTCTACTTAAAGAAGATTTTGCTTCAATAGATGAACAATATGAGATTTGATTACCAAATCCCACCTATCCCAATTAAACTTATTCTATCATTTATGTAATGATAAACCTTTCTCATACTCTGAATTCAATTTTTGTTTTCTTATCACAATGTTCATCAATGACATGTTCAGTAAGGAAAATTAAATAAATAAATAAATATACCTATATTCTCCATGACTTGATGCTAACGCTATTAGCACATAAGAGCAGTTCTGCTACTAACTTGATATAGCTATTAGCATAAAATAATTATTATTATTACTAAATTAACTGTGTCAAAATAAAACATATAAACAACACTGTATATTTAGTTTGTTCAACTTTAAGCTAACAACTTGTAACTAAATAGAAATAAAGCAAAACCCACAACCTATAGCACCATATTCATTTTTATTAATTATAGAAGATTGAAATTTAGGAAAAGCATAATACTCTTACCAAATCCTCCGAGTTTGTACCACTTTGTGGATGTCTTTCTAGACGCTCATACAGGGAATGAAATTTGCTTACGGTACCTTGTATTTTGGACCATTTGAGTTGTAGGCTATTGTTATTTCTGGCAAAATTGCATTCCGCCCCCATGTTCTCTCTCCACACCTCCAAAATACGATCCCACATAGCTGCTCCCTTTTGATTGGTACCAATATCAGCATCCTCAGAAATATATAACTATGCTTTTGTTAAAGCAATTTCTTCCTCTTTGGTCCAATCCTTTTTTGCAAGTGCAGCTTGGGAGCTGTTAGAATTTTTCGTATTTTTAGTTTTTTTTCTCGTTCCCTCGCCGCAGCTTCAGCTTTAGTATTACCAATTGGAGAGTTTAAAAGATTTTGAAAGGAGAATCCAGGTGTATGTTGTGGGTTAACAGAAATATATGTTCCTGTTGTTGGATCAAAGTGATAAAGGGGTTGCATTTGAAAGTTTAGTGGGTTGAATTGGTTTGCAATTTGTGTTGGCCTGGAAAAGTTTAAAGTTGGTTGGGATATTGAATAATTTTCAGAGTTCTGAGATTCCATTTTTGTTACACGTCTACAAAAAAATAAAAAAATAAAAAAATAAAAAAGACACAAGATATATAGTGAGACTAAATTAAACAAAACATAAAAATGCATTTAAGCTACCTGTTTGTTTGCTCAACTTAATCTCAATGCAACACATAAAAGAAACCTTCATTTCTCTTCAATGTCTTTATAAGTATAAGAAACTTAACAAATTAGTACACATGGGAGCTACATGGTGACCATCAAGAGAAGCAGAATTAATTTCGTCCACATCTATGAGAACATGAAAAGTGACAAGAAATGAAACACTAAAGTGATCTAAGAAGCAAATAAAAGTACAAGAAATGAAAAATAACCTTCTAAAGTTTTCAAAAATTCAATGATCCACGCACTGCTTAATATTTATAGAAACTAAAGCTCCCTCAAAATCAAAACATGAAAATCACTTCTCTGTCTCTTACATTTGACAAGTTGACTACGATCTCCAAAATTCATGCAAGGAAACTGATCGGATGCATTAATTTTTACAATTAAATAACTACTACAATTGATCAGTATAAGTCTACAGATTCATCATCATCAAATATATTTAACAATGAATCACGATTAAAACCTAATTTAAGGATACATGTACTACTTTGAGCATTGGAACAAGGCTAAGAAAGGATTAGGAAAGGCAAACAAAAGGAAGGAGATAAATAAACTCTAATAGTGTAGGTAAAAAGGGGGTCAAAGGAATAATATGCCTATTCGGTCAAAGACTTACAATTGAGAACAGACAACACAAATGCAGGAAACAAAAACATCCCTCTCCCACACTACCTGGTGGCAAATTATTCCTTCTCAAGGAAGAACTCATACAATTAGATCAAATGAGATGCAAAGGCGTGGATAAAATCGAAATTCTCTTACCGTACTTTAGTCAGATACAAATGCATATACACATGTATATATTCAAAACAAAACAGAGGATCTCATAATTTAGGAACATGGTTCAGTTCACTGCAAAATATATCTACATATATTGCCAGAGTAAACTATAATTTAAGGAACATGGTTCAGTTCACAAGGTTTCCTAGGATAACACCAATATGTTCTTAAAAATTTCACAAATCTGCACCAAAAGAAAAAAAAAATAAAAGTTCACATACGTATTTTTTTCCAGCAGAACACAGAAAAACCAATTTAAAACAAAAAAATGAAGGAAGAAGAGCAAGTTGACTCTTTGAGGAAAATACACTACAATCAATCCTCCAAACATATTACCTCATTGAGATAACTGTTCGTTCCACTTTTGTCATGTTTTTCTTCTATATTTCATGCTTGATTTTCCCCTACTTAGGTATTTTTCTTTGGTTTTTCGTCCGTTTCGAGTCGTCTCGTACTTATCCTTTGTTTTAGTCGTTTTTGCTCTTTTTGTTCGTTTTTCCCGGTTTTCCGTATTTCTTGTCGGTGGTGATGTGCAGGTTTGGTGGCTCGGTGCATGGCTATGCGAGGTCTACTGTCTAGATGGATGAGTTGGGGTCGTGTTGGAGAAGACGAAATCAAATTCCGAGTCCGGATGCGAGAAGACGAACCGAAAACACGATGTGCTGAAATCCTTCACCGCGGCCGCGGAGAAGAGGAAGTCGCGGCCGCGAGATGCACAAAAGTTCCAATTTCTGGCTCGGGGAGGTCACGGCCGCGGAGACGGTCGCGGCCGCGAGATGTTGTTCGCCGCGGCCGCGGAGGTCGCGACAGCAGAATTTTTATGTTGCGATTTTGTTCAGTTTTTCACTCATTCCTTCACCTAGGTTTAGACTCTCTCTCGTTTTTATTCACTCCAGAACAAGTATTTCTCTTAGTTTTGATAGAATTTGATCTTGGATTGTGAAAACACCAAGATTCAACTCTTAAATTTGGATTGCTCCTTGTTTCTTCAACATTGGATTCATATTAATCGTAAGTTTCTCTCTTATTTCATTGATGAGTGATATGTCTTTGCTTCATATGAATGTTGATGTTGGACTTGTGATGAGTAGCTAAATTCGTTAACTAGGGCTAGGGGATAATTGTTCCGGTTCAATTTTGTTTGAATGAATATTGATTGCTCAATCTATTCGAGTTGTGCTAAATCTAGGGTTGAATTGATTGATCACCTTTTTAATCCACTAAATCGATCCTTAGAACCGAAAGGGGAGGGATCGATTGATCTAGGCTCGTTTAGAATAGACTTGTTCGGAGACGTATTGTCTACGTGCTGATTGATTCGATAATTGTTCATTTATGTTTGTTCTCTTGTTATGTGAGTTATTGAGGATGAATCTCTGAATGAGTGCGTTTTTCGTGTCCTTTGGCCGAGTGATTGATTGTCGTTTAATGTATTTAGAACCGGAAACGATTGTCCCCGACACCCTAGTCATTCTTATCATTCTTTGAATTGTGTTTCTAGAGTGCTAAATTGGACTTTCTCGTTTGAGCACCATTAGTGTTAATCGCATAGTTGATAATTCAAACCAATCAATTGAATTAGAGTGTTTAGGATTTAATTTCTCTTTTTGTGATTGAATATACGTACAAGATAATCCGGCTAACCTTCCTTGAGACACGACCTGGTGTTCGAATCTCTCGATTCTACTCCGGTAAAAATACTTACAACAAAATGGCGCCGTTGCCGGGGAAGGTTTAGGACTTATTTTGTGCGCCTATTCATTTTGTTTTCAGTGTTTCTCTTATTTTTGGTGATTTCTTGTTTTGTGTGTTTCTCTTTGTTTCGTTTTTCTTTGTCTCTTTCCTATCTATCTGGTACCCGTGACGTTTTTGTTGTTTTTGTTTATGCGTACCAGAAGTGGTCTTGTGATCATCCCGAATAACGAATCCATCCAGAGGGACCTCCAAGAACTGTTGGCTAACCTTGCCCCTGAATCTTCAGACTCAGCCAACCGAGACTCCGATAACACAAGAGACATGGCTGACGAGGAAGTAAACAACCCACCTCGTCCTCTTCTTCGTGAATTGGCTCAACCGATAATCGGGTCAGTAACTTCGTGTATCCGGCTGGGACAAGCAGCTCGAAACTATGAGCTAAAAACCATCCACTACAATCAGCTGCCGTCTTTCCATGGTCTACCCAACGAGGACCCACTTCATTTCATTCGGGAGTTCTATAACGTCCTCCAGACTTTTCCTCTCCATGGCTTAAACGAAGACCAGTTGAAGATGAGATGTTTCCCAGAGACACTCAAAGACCGGGCCAAGGCTTAGTTTATGACACTTGCTCCCGACTCCCTCATTACTTGGGAGCAAGTGTACACCAAGTTCATTGGAAAATACTACTCTCACCAGAAGACGCAAGAGTTCCGGTCTCAAATCGTCTCTTTCGCCCAACAACCAAACGAGCCACTTCATGAAGCATGGGAGCGTTTTAAAGACCTCCAGAGACAGTGCCCACATCACAATTTCCCTCCGGCCCTACTGGTGAACAGTTTCTATGACTCCCTCCATCAGAATCTTCAATACATGGTGGATAATGCAGCTGGTGGAGATATTGGGGCGAAGACGGCAGAAGAGATGATTGATATTTTTGAGGCGATGAGTTCTAACTCGTCTCAAAAGAGCAGCCGGGGGAAGAGGACTTTTGTCAATGAAGTATCTCCAGGTCGGGACATGATGGCACAACAGCTAGCTGAGCTCACGGAGCAGATGCGGCTACTGAATGCGAGGGGAGGCCAACCATTGCAGACCATGGCTGTGGAGGCATGTGGAGCATGTGGAGTCCAAGGGCACAGATCTGAGGTGTGCCCCTCGGCATTCGACCCTGACTACAGTGAGCAATATGCAGACGCCAACGATCTACAGGGCTACCCGAACCGGCCAGCCAACGACCCATACTCCAACACATACAACCCGGGGTGGAGAAACCACCCAAACCTCTCGTGGTCCAACAACAACAACATCCAGCAACAACCTCGGCAGAGCTTCATGCAGCAGCAACCCCGCCCTAACTTCATTCCCCAAAACCAGATGAGACCGAATTATCCTCAACAGTAGCAGCAACAGAGGGGCCCAATGGGAGGAATGCAAGCACAAGGGACTGGCCCCAGTTCAGCTGACCAGGACGACAAGCTGGACAAAATTCTCCAGTTTATGGCAAATAGTGAACAAAGGGGTGTGAACACCGATGCTTCTATCAAATGCCTAGAAACACAGTTGGGCCAGCTTGCTACAAGAGTTGGGAACATAGAAGCCAATTCAGACAAGGGGAAGCTACCTAGCCAGCCTAAAGAAGCCAAAGCCATCACAGTGTTGAGAAGTGGGAAGGAGGTAGACAACCACGTGAAAATGCCCGAGCCTGACATTCTTACACCAACCAACCAGCCTAAAGGAGTAGAGGAGAGCCCGAAGAAGGATAAAGAAGTTGAGCCCGGGAAGCACACAGATGGCCCAATGTTACACAAGTCACCAAACCCTTTCAAACCAAGCATACCCTTCCCAAGCCGACTCCGGGACGAGAAGCAGGAGCAGCAATTTCGGGACCTATACAACATGCTCTCGAAGGTCAACGTCAATCTGCCACTCCTGGATGTGATCAAGAATATGCCCTCGTACGTGAAGTTCTTCAAAGACCTAGTGACGAAGAAGAGGAAATTTGGAGACGGGGAGAAGGTAGTGGTTTACGAGGCTGCAAGTGCTATGTAGCATGACCTTCCGAAGAAAGAACGAGATCCCGGAGGCTTCGTGATTCAAATAGCCCTCGAAAAAGGAAAGGAGGCTTCAGGGATGCTGGACCTTGGAGCAGGGATCAACCTCATGCCGTTCTCTATCTTTCAGCGGCTCGGCTTAGGAGACTTGAGGCCAACCCGCATGTGCCTTCAGCTCGCAGACCGTTCTATCAGATACCCCAAGGGGGTAGTGGAAGATGTCCTGGTTCGTGTTGGGAAACTTATCGTCCCGGTGGACTTCGTAGTTCTAGATGTGGGGGACGTGCAGGAGAACGGAAAGGATCACGCAATCCTTCTCGGCAGACCGTTTATGGCCACTACCAACACCCTCATCGATGTGAAGAACGGGACATTGAATATGACGGTCTTGGGCGAGTCGGTTTCTATTTCAGTTCGAGAAGCAATATCCTCCTCCTCAGTGAACTTTGTGGAGGAATGTGCCTTTGTTGATGTGAGTGACCCGTTCGTGGAAGCGATGACTATACGAGACTTGGAGGAGAGGTCAATGCCCGACCTCAACGATGAAGACGAGCCAATCATTGAGCTTTTCGCAGCTGATGAGCCACACGCACCTACTCCACCCGCATTAGAGCTTAAGGAATTGCCCCGTCATCTCAAGTACGTCTTCCTTGATGACGAGAAGCAAAAGCCGGTCATCATCTTTGCCGAGCTTAACAGGGACGAGGAGAATGAGCTAATTGATGTGCTCTAAAAGAATCAGAAGGCCATTGGGTGGAGCCTTGGAGACATAAAAGGCATCAGCCCCTCCATGCCGTGACACTACCGGGTGGAGAATGTGCATAGATTATCGGCGCCTCAATGCCGTGACAAAGAAAGACCATTTTCCGTTGCCGTTCATCGATCAGATTCTCGACCGTCTCTCGGGCCATCAGTTTTACTGCTTCCTGGATGGACTCTCCGGCTACTACCTAGTAGCCATAGCCCCCGAAGACCAGCCAAAGACCACCTTCACGTGCCCATTCGGCACATTTGCCTTCCGACGGATGCCATTCGGTTTATGCAATGCACCCGGGACTTTCCAAAGGTGCATGTTCTCCATCTTCTCAGATATGCTCGAGGACTGTCTCCAGGTATTTATGGATGACTTCTCTATTTTCGGTGCTTCATTTTCAGATTGTCTCCATAATTTATCCCGTGTTCTTGAGAAGTGTATTGAGTCTAACTTGACATTGAGTTGGGAGAAAAGTCACTTTATGGTGACTAGTGGTGTGGTGTTAGGTCATGTGGTATCGAGTCGTGGAATTGAAGTGGACAAGGCAAAAATTGACGTGATTGAAAAATTACCCCCTCCTGTGAATGTGAAGGGGGTTAGAAGTTTTTTGGGTCACGCTGGCTTCTATAGGCGATTTATTAAAGATTTTTCGAAAATAAGCCAGCCTTTGTGTCACTTGCTTGTTAATGATGTGCCTTTCGTGTTTGATGACGCATGTGTAGATGCTTTTGGTAAATTGAAAAATAAGCTTGTGACGGCACCTATTGTGATTGCTCCTGATTGGTCTTTGCCATTTGAGATTATGTGTGATGCATCGAACCTTGCTGTTGGAGCTGTGTTGGGTCAACGAGTTGATAAGTTACTTCGTGTAATTTATTATGCTAGTTTGACCTTAAACGGCGCCCAATTGAACTATACCACCACCGAAAAAGAGCTTTTAGCCGTAATATTTTCTCTTGAAATTTAGATCTTACATTTTGGGATCTAAAGTGATTGTTCATTCTGATAATGCCGCTCTTAGGTATCTCTTGAGTAAGACTCAATCGAAACCTAGACTTATTCGGTGGATTTTACTGCTGCAAGAGTTTGATGTAGAAATTCGTGATAGAAAAGGATGTGAGAATGTTGTTGCTGATCACTTGTCTCGCATTGCTCCTTCTGATTCTTCACTTACATTGCATGAACGTGTTGGTGTGAATGATAATTTTCCTTATGAGCATGTTAGTGAAGTGACTACTATTCCTTGGTATGCAGACATTGTGAACTACTTGTCGTGTGGAATATTGTTGTCTAACCTCTCTTCCCAAGAGAGGAAACGCTTTGTTTTGATGTGCAGGAGTTATTTTTGGGAGGACCCATTCCTTTTCAAAGTGGGAAAAGATGAAATCCTTCGGAGGTGTGTGCCCGAAGAAGAACAAGCAGATGTTCTCGCTTTTTGCCACGAGTTCCAATGTGGAGGCCATTTTGGAGGGAGGAAGACCGCCTTCAAGATTCTCCAATCAGGTTTATTTTGGCCTACTCTCTTTAAAGATGCTCATAACTTTTGTAAATCTTGTGACCGTTGTCAAAGAATTGGGAAAATTAGTTCTAGAAATGAAATGCCCTTAGTTAACAATGTTCAAGTTGAAATCTTTGATGTATGGGGCATTGATTTTATGGGACCATTTCCCAAGTCTTTTGGCTTTGAGTATATACTTCTTGCTGTAGATTACGTGTCCAAGTGGGTTGAGGCTATCCCCACAAGGACGTGTGATGCTATTGTGGTTATCAAGTTTTTGCAAGGTCATGTGTTGAGCAGGTTTGGATTTCCGCGAGCTATTGTGAGTGATGTTGGGTTCGCTAGTACCGTACGGGCTGTACGCAGCGGAATTTAAAATTTTAAAAATAAGTATTTATCGTATAAATACAACACCCGTACATACTAATTGCGAATTAACTGATCGTCATCTTTAAAACATGCATCATATACAAATTTTGATTTGTTAATATAAAATAAATACTAGTAAAAATATTTACCGAGTGTCTTGAACTCCTTCAACTATGATGTGGATTGTGGGAATCGGTTCCCGGTTGTAACTTCAACGGCTTGAGGTTACTCGCTTTAGGAATCCAAGTGTCTTCCCTCTAAACGTATCCACCCTATGAAGCCCGGTTCCGACGACTTTCCTTCGCTAGTAGAAAAGACTCGGTTTTCTTGTATAGGAATATTTATGAATTTTTATTTGGGAATTTTCAAGAACTCTTTCTTGAATTATATGAAGAACACTTTCTTCTCTCTTTCTAACACTTAGAAATTTTAGGATCAAAACTTCTCTAAATGCAAAACCATTTTGCACATATTTATACTAAACATTTTAGCATAAAATAATCAACATTTAGTAATATTTAAATAAAATCAAATTTTATTTAAATAGTATTTACTAACTTTTGACTTTGAAAATAATAAGATATGTTAAGTAGTTCAAACAACCATCAACAACCATTTTATTATAATCATATTTATTATCTTAATCCTTAAATCATATTTAAAGATATAAATAATAATTGAATAATAAATCTTGAGAATCTTTCTCAAGACTTTATTATTATATGATTTTCCCAATATTATAATAATCATATTATTATTATTTTGGATTTTGAAATTTAAAATCCTATTTTAAAATTCAACTTTATTAATTTAGTAATTACCTTAATTACTAAAGTAATATCCAAAATGTAATTAATCAATCTTATTGATTAATATATTCCTTTAATTGATATCTAATCAAATTAGATATTTATCAATTAATTCTAACCATTAGAAATACAATCTTTACCTTTGTTCATAATTAGTGTGACCTTTTAGGTTCACCTTAATACTAGTAGTGGGTTTACAACACTTTGTAATTTGAGTTAAATCTTATTAACTCTTATTCATGAATTAACCCTTTAATTTATGAACCCACATATCATGGTAACACCTAGCAAGTAGCATGAATCTAGTATTAAGTGAATAGCGAGTAAACCTATTCCGATTACAACTCCATACATGTAAAATCCTTTCGACATCTAATTTCCCGATTAAGTCTTGGGTATGATTTTGTCGAAACCCAAATTGACTTAATAACTATGATTCTATTTCATGTTTATTAACCCGGTTATGAATCACTATTCATCTCTGCCTTGGCCAAGGACTTTGGATTAATAACTATGAAACACATAGGAAATTCACTTATCTTCATAAGTGTCGAATCCTTTATTGGCCACTAACAAACTTCCATACATATTAACATAATACCCAACTTATCCCTTTAAACGATAGTGCTAGCTACCAAAAGGATAAATCAAAGTAGAATGTAATATGCACAAAGTTACCATTGTGCCTCAAGTCTTAGGATTAGTCATGTACTATTGTAACATGAAAATTCTTATTCGACTGAATAAATTCTTCATTAAGAATTTTCATACGGTCATGTTCAGTGAACTTGTTCTCTAACAAGCACCCACATAAATGTACTTACGTCTTACGCTAATGTTGATGGAATGCAACATTCTTGTCCAACAAGCATACAAACTATGTGCAAGTCTTTTATGGATTATTCGATATCCCATCTCGAAACATCCATCGACTTGGAACTGTATTTAAGATCACGGCTTTCAAGGTATGTTCCATGATCACCATCTCTATGCGCAACCATACCTTATAACCATAAGTGATCTAGGGATTTTATCTTAAGTGCAATTATAAGATAAATGCTTTCTCTTAAGATAAAGAAATGCCTTATTCATAATATAATTCCAATAGACTGTATTTACAAGTAGAATACGTCCAATTAGATTGGAACGCCGGGTACCCTACTCTAACAATCTCCCACTTGCCCTAGTTCCAATCACTCATGTATCTAAGACCCATCTTCTCAAGATGTCCTTCGAACACTTTCTGTGATAAGGGTTTAGTTAAGGGGTCTGCTATATTTTCTGCTGAGTCGACTCGCTCCATCACGACATCGCCTCTACCAATGATTTCTCTAATCAAATGGTATCGCCTCATAATGTGTTTGGATTTTTGATGAGATCTTGGCTCCTTTGCTTGCGCAATAGCCCCATTGTTATCACAATAAATCATTATTGGATCAACAACGGATGGTACTACACCCAACCCTTGGATAAAGTTCCTTATCCAAACAGCTTCTTTTGCAGCATCAGATGCAGCAATATATTCAGCCTCTGTCGTAGAGTCAGCAATTGTTTCTTGTTTGGAACTTTTCCAACTAACTGCTGCTCCATTCAGAGTAAATAAGTATCCAGACATGGATTTATAGTCGTCTTTATCGGACTGAAAACCAGAATCAGTAAAGCCTTCTAGTTTCAGTTCTCCATTGCCGTATACCATAAAGATATCCTTAGTCCTTCGTAAGTACTTAAGAATCATCTTAACGGCTTTCCAGTGTTCTTCACCTGGATTAGACTGATATCTGCTCGTTACACTAAGTGCATGAGCCACATCAGGTCTTGTACATAACATTGCATACATAATGCTACCAATAGCTGATGCATAAGGTATATGACTCATCCGTTCTCTTTCTTCAGGTGTCTTTGGAGACATCGTCTTAGAAAGAGAAATCCCATGACTCATTGGAATATATCCTCGTTTGGATTCTTCCATGCTAAACCGTTGTAGCACCTTATTTATGTACGTCGACTGGGATAGTCCGATCATCCGTTTAAATCTATCCCTATAGATTTTTATCCCTAGGATAAAGGATGCTTCTCCCAAGTCTTTCATGGAAAACTGTTTTGACAACCATGTCCTAGTTGACTGCAACATCCCTACATCATTCCCAATGAGTAGGATGTCATCAACATATAGAACAACAAATGTAACTGCACTCCCACTAACCTTCTTATAAACACATGGTTCATCCGGATTCTTATGAAAATCAAACGTTTTGATCGTTTCATCAAACCGAATATTCCAACTCCTCGAAGCTTGTTTAAGTCCATAAATAGACCTTTGAAGTTTACAAACCATTTGTTCACTCCCATTGGATATGAAACCTTGCGGTTGTTTCATATAAATGTCTTCCTTAATATTTCCATTAAGAAAAGCAGTTTTCACATCCATTTGCCATATCTCGTAGTCATAATACGCAGCTATGGCTAGCAATATCCGAATAGATTTAAGCATTGCTACTGGTGAAAAAGTTTCCTCATAATCAACACCTTGTTTTTGAGTATAACCTTTAGCAACCAGTCTTGCTTTAAAAGTATTTACTTCTCCATCTACACCACGTTTTCGCTTGTAAACCCATTTACAACCTATGGGTACAATACCCTGTGGTGGATCAACCAAAGTCCATACTTTGTTTGAATACATGGAATCTATTTCGGATTGCATAGCTTCTTGCCATTTATCTGAGTCAATGTCCAACATTGCCTCATCATAGCTTATTGGATCATTATCCAAAAGGAATCCCTCTTCATTGTCTTTTGACAATAGGTATAGCCTTTCAGGCGCCCTAGAAACCCTTTCGGATCTCCGAAGAGGTTGTGTTTTAGATGGTCCAGTCTCTACTGGTATGTTTTCCGTGGTACTTAGTGGAATTTGTGGTTGTTCTTCATTAAGTTCTATGACTCCGCTATTCTTTGAGATAAAATCTTTCTCTAAGAATACAGCATTCCTCGAAACAAACACCTTTTGTTCAGAGGGATCATAGAAATAGTATCCAATAGACTCTCTAGGATACCCCACAAATTTACATAAGATGGATCTCATATCCAACTTACCTCCCACTAACTGCTTTACATAAGCAGTACAACCCCATACTCGTAAATATTTGTATGAGGGTGATTTACCACACCATATCTCATAAGGTGTGCTGGGTACAGCTTTACTTGGCACTCTATTCAAAATATATGCTGCTGTTTCTAAGGCATAGCCCCAGAATGAAAGAGGTAGATCAGTGGTACTCATCATCGATCGAACCATGTCCAACAATGTTCGATTCCTCCTTTCTGAAACCCCATTGAGTTGTGGAGTTCCAGGAGGCGTCCACTGTGAGACAATCCCATTATCTTTTAAATAATCAAGAAACTCATTAGTCAAATATTCACCTCCTCGATCTGATCGAAGAACTTTAATATTTCTACCAATTTGTTTCTCCACTTCATTTCTGAATTCTTTGAACTTTTCAAATACTTCAGATTTGTACCTCAATAGGTAAACATAACCATACCGTGAATAATCATCAGTGAAGGTTATGAAATAGTGATAGTTCCCCATTGCACTAACGTTTAGTGGTCCACAAACATCTGTATGGATCAAATCCAACAAACCTTTAGCTCGCTCCACTTGTCCAACAAATGGTGATTTAGTCATTTTACCTTTAAGACATGACTCACATGTAGGCAACCTATCCTCTCCCCTAAGGTCGAGTTTAGGTCCCAATTTGTGAATCCGTTTTTCGGATATATGACCTAATCTAGCATGCCAAATTGTGAATGAACTATGATTATCTAATTTCCTTTTATTTTGTTGAATGGTTAGGATGGGACTTTGTGGTGTAATGGTATACAACCCATTTGTCAAATTTCCAGAATAAATAAAAGTTGTGTCTTTGAAAATAGAACATTTTCCATTTTCAATGACAAACTTAAAACCTTCCTTATCCAATATTGGAATAGAAATAATGTTTTTTATTAAATCCGGAACATACAAACAGTTTGATAGACAAATCTTTACATCATTATTCAATGCTAGATAAACAGTCCCAATAGCTTTAGCAGCAACTCTTGCCCCATTGCCCATCCTTAGGATTGTTTCTTCACCATCTAGCATATTACTTCTTGCCATCATCTGCAAATCATTGCAAATATGTGAGCCACAGCCGGTATCCAATACCCAAGAAGAATCGTTAACAGACAAGTTAACTTCAACAAAATAAATACCTGAACTTTTCAGACTAGCAAGATACTCCTTGCAGTTCCTCTTCCAGTGCCCAGTTTTGCCACAATGAAAACATTCATGATCGGCCTGAGAATTAACCTTCTGTTTGTTCTTCCCTTTATCATTATATGCCTTCTTGTTGGGCTTATTGGGAACCTTTCCCTTCCTCTTCCTTTTCTTAGACTTAGTAGCCTTTGATCCGGAAGTGGATCCAACAAGAAGTACCGGCTTGTCCTTTTTAATGGTGGACTCAGCCGTCTTCAACATGTTTAATAATCCTGGAAGATCAGTTTCCATATTATGCATGTTGTAGTTAACGACAAAGTTATCGAATGACGCTGGCAGAGATTGCAACAATAAATCCACATAGAGTTCATTATCCATAATGACTCCAAGTGATTCGAGTCTTTCCACAAGAGCTATCATCTTCAGTCCATGATCATGAACTGAAGAGCCCTCGGTCATACGACACCTGAAAAGCTCTTTAGATATCTGATATCTAATTTGTCGCGTCCGATCACCATACAACTCTTGCAGGTGAGTTAGGATTTCAGAAGCATTATTCAGTAATTCGTTCTGTCTCTGTAGCTCATTAGACATTGATGCTAGCATGTAGCACCGAGCTTGGAGATTGTCATCAACATGACGCAAGTAGGCTCCATACTCTTCAGCAGTCTGATCCTCCGGTGGAGGAGGAGGAGCTGTTTCCAAAACATACTCTCGCTTCTCAGACTGAAGAACAATCTTTAGGTTCCTCAACCAATCATTGAAGTTGGGACCAGTTAATTTATTATGATCAAGGATACTCGCGATTGGATTCTTAGCCATTTTAGTAGTTTGATCTACAAAAATAACAAACGAAGCAGAAAATAATTAGACTATGGAATTTATATTCATTTAATATTAGGTCTTTAACATTAAATGTCTCCCACTAATTTAATTAGAACCTCATTATAATTATGAAAATCATTATTTTCATAGTGGGCTTGAAGTCCAATAAAAATATTTCATGTCCCAATTTTATGATGCCACCATGAAACAATTTTATCGGTAGTCAACTTTTTGACAATTGTATCTCTATACAACCTTCAAGATGTTTTGCCTCACCTTTCCTTATATACCTCAATTTTATGACTCCATATATATTACTCGGTGTCAAATCAAACCCATCAAAACTTTCATGATAACGGCCCACCAGAGTGTCCCACGACTCATGGCCAACACAAAGAGGAATCCGTCTCACGAATATCAATATATTTAATAGAGTTCACAGCTTTCGACATAGAATCATCCCACGACTCGTGGCCAATGATAAAACATCGTAGCATCTCATGTCATCTACTTTTGATGGAAGGCCTGGATTAATAAGTTCCAACTTATTTTTATCCATTATTGATTTGATATGGAATTAATCAAATTAATCCGTTTGGGTTCCTTGATCTCATCGATTACCATCTTTACGTTTATTTACCAGTTTCAGTCATCTAATGAAACGAAAGCGTAAATAAACCTAACATACATCTAATGCATGGTGGGATGATCATGTCCTTTCCTATTCGATCCATTCGAGCCAAAATGGATCTATGCATATGTACGTGATAAAACAAATAGTAGAACTACTTCTATTACATTTATTCTATCTACCCGTACAAGCACAGGCCTTCGAGATTACAACTTGTAAAATTACCCACACATGCGTGGGCCTTTGTCATCGAACGGTCTCCACCTTGATCTAATCTCTAACGATACAAAATTTAAAATTTTACAAATTTCATCTCAAGAGACTCGCAGGTCTCGATAAATTACATTTCTTCAATCATATTGAAAACATAATTAAACATCCATTCATTCATTCAATCATATTGAAAATGAAAACATCCATTCAAACATAATGAATATGAGGCTCATGATCATCCCTAAAACATTCATCTAATGAAATGAACATAAAATATCAATTTATGAGTCACACGACTCGTGTGAGGGTCACACGACCCGTGTGATCTTATCACACGACTCGTGTGAAAAATACGAATTGAAAATCAAAATTTTTCCCAGACTCACACGACTCGTGTGGCTCGTCACACGACTCGTGTGAGCTCACACGACTCGTGTGACAAGGTCACACGACTCGTGTGAAAATCACGAAGCTAAAATCAAAATTTTTCTTCATGCCACACGACTCGTGTGACAAGGTCACACGACTCGTGTGGCTTAAAAACGATTTTTAATTTTATAATTAATATTTTTATCATATAAAAAATTAATTATATTGCTTATCTCATAAGTCTTAACAAATCAAAATCTGTTTTAAAGACGATAACCGTGGCTCTGATACCACTGTTGGGTTCGATAGTACCGTACGGGCTGTACGCAGCGGAATTTAAAATTTTTAAAGTAAGTATTTATCGTATAAATACAACACCCGTACATACTAATTGCGAATTAACTGATCGTCATCTTTAAAACATGCATCATATACAAATTTTGATTTGTTACTATAAAGTAAATACTAGTAAAAATATTTACCGAATGTCTTGAACTCCTTCACTATTGATGATGGATGAGGGAATCGGTTCCCGGTTGTAACTTCAACGACTTGAGGTTACTCGCTAGAGGAATCCAAGTGTCTTCCCTCTAAACGTATCCACCCTATGAAGCCCGGTTCCGACGACTTTCCTTCGCTAGTAGAAAAGACTCGGTTTTCTTGTATAGGAATATTTATGAATTTTATTTGGGAATTTTAAGAACTCTTTCTTGAAGTTTTATGAAGAACACTTTCTTCTCTTTCTAACACTTAGAAATTTAGGATCAAAAACTTCACTTAAATGCAAAACCATTTTGCATATATTTATACTAAACATTTTAGCATAAAATAATCAACATTTAGTAATATTAAATAAAATCAAATTTTATTTAAATAGTATTTACTAACTTTTGACTTTGAAAATAATAAGATATGTTAAGTAGTTCAAACAACCATCAACAACCATTTTATTATAATCATATTTATTATTTTAATCCTTAAATCATATTTAAAGATATAAATAATAATTGGATAATAAATCTTGAGAATCTTTCTCAAGACTTTATTATTATATCATTTTCCCAATATTATAATAATCATATTATTATTATTTTGGATTTTTGAAATTTAAAATCCTATTTTAAAATTCAACTTTATTAATTTAGTAATTACCTTAATTACTAAAGTAATATCCAAAATGTAATTAATCAATCTTATTGATTAATATATTCCTTTAATTGATATCTAATCAAATTAGATATTTATCAATTAATTCTAACCATTAGAAATACAATCTTTACCTTTGTTCATAATTAGTGTGACCTTTTAGGTTCACCTTAATACTAGTAGTGGGTTTACAACACTTTGTAATTTGAGTTAAATCTTATTAACTCTTATTCATGAATTAACCCTTTAATTTATGAACCCACATATCATGGTAACACCTAGCAAGTAGCATGAATCTAGTATTAAGTGAATAGCGAGTAAACCTATTCCGATTACAACTCCATACATGTAAAATCCTTTCGACATCTAATTTCCCGATTAAGTCTTGGGTATGATTTTGTCGAAACCCAAATTGACTTAATAACTATGATTCTATTTCATGTTTATTAACCCGGTTATGAATCACTATTCATCTCTGCCTTGGCCAAGGACTTTGGATTAATAACTATGAAACACATAGGAAATTCACTTATCTTCATAAGTGTCGAATCCTTTATTGGCCACTAACAAACTTCCATACATATTAACATAATACCCAACTTATCCCTTTAAACGATAGTGCTAGCTACCAAAAGGATAAATCAAAGTAGAATGTAATATGCACAAAGTTACCATTGTGCCTCAAGTCTTAGGATTAGTCATGTACTATTGTAACATGAAAATTCTTATTCGACTGAATAAATTCTTCATTAAGAATTTTCATACGGTCATGTTCAGTGAACTTGTTCTCTAACAAGCACCCACATAAATGTACTTACGTCTTACGCTAATGTTGATGGAATGCAACATTCTTGTCCAACAAGCATACAAACTATGTGCAAGTCTTTTATGGATTATTCGATATCCCATCTCGAAACATCCATCGACTTGGAACTGTATTTAAGATCACGGCTTTCAAGGTATGTTCCATGATCACCATCTCTATGCGCAACCATACCTTATAACCATAAGTGATCTAGGGATTTTATCTTAAGTGCAAATATAAGATAAATGCTTACTCTTAAGATAAAGTAATGCCTTATTTACAATATAATTCCAATAGATCGTATTTACAAGTAGAATACGTCCAATCAGATTGGAACGCCGGGTACCCTACTCTAACAAGTGACGGGGGCAAGCATTTTTGCAACCGGATATTCGAGAAGCTGATGAAGAAATACGGCATTTCACATATGGTGGCTACCCCATACCATCCACAGACTTCGGGTCAGGCAGAAACGAGCAACAAGCAGATCAAAACCATTCTGGAAAAGACGGTCAACTCGTCCAGAAAGGATTGGTCCAACCGTCTTGATGATGCACTGTGGGCCCAACGCACAGCTTACAAGGGAGTCTTGGGGATGAGCCCGTTCCGGCTCGTCTACGGAAAGGCGTGCCACCTTCCAGTCGAGATCGAGCACAAGGCATTTTGGGCGATAAAACGGATGAATTTTGATCTTGATGCAGCCGGGCAAGAGCGGATGTGGCAACTTTCTGAACTCGAAGAGTTGAGGAACGAGGCCTACGAGAACTCCAAAATTTACAAGGACAAAGTCAAGAAGCTTCACGACTCGACCATTGTCCGGAAGAACCTAGTGCCTGGTATGAAAGTCCTCTTATTCAACTCCCGACTTCGTCTCTTTCCGGGAAAGCTCAAATCACGGTGGAGCGGACCGTATCTTATCGATGAGGTGTTATCACTTGGAGCTGTTCAACTTCGAAATCCAGCAAATGGCGAGTTATTCGTAGTCAATGGACAAAGGGTCAAGCCTTATTTCGAAGGAGAGTTCGAAAAGAATCATGTCGAGACTATCAGTCTCGACGAACCACTGTATCCTTGATCCAGACTAGTGCCGAGCTCCCGACGATAAACCGAGCCCATTCTTGTACTTTTTGTATATTTATATATATATTTATCTATATTTATATATATATATATATATATATATATATATATAAATTGACGTCGCGGCCGCGAGGCATTTCTTAACCGCGGCCGCGGAGACCATTTTCTGATGAGCCGTGTTTGATTTCTGCAGGAGAATTTTTGCGGCCTCGGAGGTATCCCGCGACCGCGGAGGAGCGTCGCGGCCGCGACTACATTGTTCACCAAGGCCGCAGCGACAATTTTTTTGGTCGAGGGGTTGGCAGTCCTGCGTGCGGAAGTTCGCGGCCTCGGAGAATTCTCGCGACCGCGGAGTCGAGTCGCGGCCGCGAGAGATTTCATCGCCGCGGCCGCGGCGTTGTGTCGTTCGCAAGACTCCCATTTCTGCGCTTAAATTCTCGCGGCCGCGGGGGATGTCGCGGCCGCGGCTACCGCGATTACACGTTTTAATCCCGTGGTTCCCTCTTTGCACACATAACCCCATCTCTCACCAATTTCGAACGAACAACGCGACGACTCCACTGCACTTCACCTCCGACCAACCGCCGACCATCGCCGATTAACCGCCCTCCGGCGACGTCCCTCCGGCATCCCGCGATTTCCGGCGACACAATCACCCTCCATTCTCTTGCAAACCACGCGCGGGATTTCCACCCTCCGAACCCTAGCCGCGAATTCACCACCAATTCCGTTCAACCTCCGGCATTCCGCGCTCTCCGACGACCTACCCACGGCAACGTCCTCCGACCACGACCCTCTTCAGTCATCCGGCGGCCCACGACCACGAGCACCGGCGGTTCTTATTCCGTCCCATTTGTCATTCCTACCTTGCTCGTGGATTGTTCGTTTTGGGTTCGAATTCGCGCGAAAAGGTACCGATAGCTTCCTATACTTTGCGTTTGGTTATTGTTGTGGCGTGAGGAGGCCAACTCCGGGATTGATCCATTTCGTATTATTCCCAAGTTTTTAGTTCGAAGTTCCGCACGCCAAGTGTTCGACATATTGCCCGATAGACCGTTCAAATGGGCAAGAATCCGTTTCGTCCCACCAAGAAGAAAACTACTCAGGAACCGCCTAGGAAGCGTCAAGCAGGCGAATCCTCCTCTCGAGATGCCCCTCCGGAAGGTGAAAGAGATGATCTTTCGGACCAATACGGGGCTCCGTTCCCGATTTATTCTCGGAAGGAGAGCGAGATTTATGCCCGACTCTCGCAAAAGGAGGTCGTGAGACCGAAGGCGGTGGACTGGGACCTCTTGAACGATTTGGGTATTCTGGACGACGTGATGAAGTACCTCAAGGTTTTGAACCTCACCGACTACGCCAAATTAGAGGAGCGCTCACATCGTACCCTCATGCTCGAGTTCTTTAGCACATTCGTTCTCGCCGATGGGAACGAGCACTTCACTTGTCGGCTTAAGGGGAAAGACCTCGTGGTGGATAATGCGGTGATGAAGGACGTGTGCGGTTTCAATTTCTTCGGTACACGAAGCAAGGCCCTCGACTTCGACGCCAAGAAGAGTTGGGCCGAACTCTCCCCACATACGACTTGGGATTCTGCCGGCATGTCCAACGGGCTTATCGAACTCCTTACAGGAGATTGCCCTCACTCGGCGTGGACTACCGGCACTTGGTCACTTTGTTACCGCACTCGCTAACCATTTTGACATCACCCCTGAAGCCTACAGATTACATGGAGAGATAGCGCTTCAGGAGAGGTCTGAGATGCGATGTCTCAACTACAACGAGCTCAAGCAGGCCGACCTTGTTCGGAACCGGACTACGGCTAAGGAGTACACACAGCGCACCGCCTACGACACCTATTTCAAAAAGCTCCAGCAGGGTCCGCCTAATTCCGATCCGGCAGGGTCGTCTCGGCATCCGACGGAGGGCGGCGAGCATGAGCAGATGCATATCGACGAGGACCATTTACTTCCACCTCCACCCGAATGGACGCCGGCGCCGAACTCTCACCCGGAGTTTCCCCCGCAGTAGCCACCGGAATGGTGGTCCACATTTCAGACTCAGTACACAGCCGACATCCGCTCTATCCACGATCGCTTTGACGCCCAGGACAGCAGATGGGCTGCCCTCGAGAGCCGACAGACCACGCAGTGGACCAGCTGGGAGACACAGTAGAACACTCGATGGGACCAGTGGGAGACCCAGCAGCAGACCCACTGGACTCAGATGGGTACGCAGTTTGACACCTTCGCTGGCGGCCTCCAGTCCATCCGCGAGCGGCAGGACCAGCAGGACGCTCGGATGAACAGCTGGGACCAGCGTTTCACTCAGTGGGACACCCGTTGGGGTTCGGGTCCCAGTCACCCTCACCAGCCACCATCACCTCCGGATGCACAGTGACTTGTCACTGTGCTTTGTATGTTCTCTTTTTCCCTTTCTCTTTTTATTTGTGTACGGCTTCTTTGTTTTCGTTTTTCCGTTGGTCTGTTATATGGTCTAACTCTCCTTCACCGCGACTCGACAATGGGGACATTGTCTGGCTTTAAGTGTGGGGGAGTTTTACGTGATTATGTGGTTGACCAGGTCTAGTTTTTCCTTTTAGGATTGCGTTTATTTCGTTATTTCTTTTCTATTGCGTGGTGATCCAGTATAGTTTTTAGGATTATTTGTGGTGTCGTTGTGAGCTTGGACTTTGGTATATTGTAAGACTAGTTAATGATTGGTTGATTGAGTTAGGAAGTTGTGATGATGAGAATGAGTGTCACATTTCGACGATTTGGCTTGGTTGTTTTGTTGACATTTATTTTACCTTGTGAGGCTTTGAGCCACATTCATTTCTTTTCTTGTGAGTTTTGGTCGGAATCGTTATCAATTAGAATTTTCCTTGAGTCTGCTATGAAATAAAATAACTGGATTTGTGAACGTGAATATGATTGAGGCATTCTTTGTCTTTCCCTTCCCTTTTCTTTTTCCTGAGAATAATGCCGCTAGTCACCCCTTTTGAGCCTTATTGATTTTCTTTCTCTTACCTCGTGACGATTATATCGTGGAGTTACGTGTGTGGATTGGGAGGTGATTTGCGCTGGTATATCGTAAAAAAAAAAAAATAAAAAAACANGTATAAAAAATAATGGAAATGTTGAATAAGTGGGTAATAGGTTGACTTGGAGTAGTGGGAGGAATCGGTTGGTGTCAGTAGCCGGAAAAGTTCATGATTACGGTTATCTGATTGAGTTGAGTTGATTTTTATTTAGCCAGTTAGCCTATATTTTTCCTACCTGGTCCAAAGAGCCTACGTTACAACCCTTAAAGTCCTCTTGATTCATTGTTTCACGAATTTGATTGTTTTATAGTAGGAGTTAGACGATAGGCAAAATTTACGATTGATTCGATTGTTGACCAATTTGAGTGTACCCAGTGATATTTGAAAAAAAAGAAAAAAAAAAAGAAATTGAGTGAGGCATAATTGATGCACTTCTGTACTCGAGAGTTGATGTCATTCACAATGGCCAAGCTAATAGTTGAGGTGTGTGCTTGTGATCATTTGAATTCTTCTTGGCTTAATTGATTGATTTGAGAGTAGTCTTGCTTGAACCGTTGTCCTTGCTCGTCTGTTTGTTTTTCTTTCCCTTTCTTTTCTTTTTGTTCGGGACGAACAAAGGTTTTAGTGTGGGGGAGTTGTTCGTTCCACTTTTGTCATGTTTTTCTTCTTTATTTCATGCTTGATTTTCCCCTACTTAGGTATTTTTCTTTGGTTTTTGGTCCGTTTCGAGTCGTCTCGTACTTATCCTTTGTTTTAGACGTTTTTGGTCTTTTTGTTCGTTTTTCCCGGTTTTCCGTATTTCTTGTCTGTGGTGATGTGCAGGTTTGGTGGCTCGGTGCATGGCTATGCGAGGTCTAGTGTCTAGATGGATGAGTTGGGGTCGTGTTGGAGAAGACGGGATCAAATTCCGAGTCCGGATGCGAGAAGACGAACCGAAAACACGATGTGCTGAAATCCTTCACCGCGGCCGCGGAGAAGAGGAAGTCGCGGCCGCGAGATGCACAAAAGTTCCAATTTCTGGCTCGGGGAGGTCGCGGCCGCGGAGACGGTCGCGGCCGCGAGATGTTGTTCGCCGCGGCCGCGGAGGGCTAAGTCGCGGCCGCGGAGGTCGCGACAGCAGAATTTTTATGTTGCGATTTTGTTCAGTTTTTCACTCATTCCTTCACCTAGGTTTAGACTCTCTCGTTTTTATTCACTCCAGAACAAGTATTTCTCTTAGTTTTGATAGAATTTGATCTTGGATTGTGAAAACACCAAGATTCAACTCTTAAATTTGGATTGCTCCTTGTTTCTTCAACATTGGATTCATATTAATCGTAAGTTTCTCTCTTATTTCATTGATGAGTGATATGTCTTTGCTTCATATGAATGTTGATGTTGGACTTGTGATGAGTAGCTAAATTCGTTAACTAGGGCTAGGGGATAATTGTTCCGATTCAATTTTGTTTGAATGAATATTGATTGCTCAATCTATTCGAGTTGTGCTAAATCTAGGGTTGAATTGATTGATCACCTTTTTAATCCACTAAATCGATCCTTAGAACCGAAAGGGGAGGGATCGATTGATCTAGGCTCGTTTAGAATAGACTTGTTCGGAGACGTATTGTCTACGTGCTGATTGATTCGATAATTGTTCATTTATGTTTGTTCTCTTGTTATGTGAGTTATTGAGGATGAATCTCTGAATGAGTGCGTTTTTCGTGTCCTTTGGCCGAGTGATTGATTGTCGTTTAATGTATTGAGAACCGGAAACGATTGTCCCCGACACCCTAGTCATTCTTATCATTCTTTGAATTGTGTTTCTGGAGTGCTAAATTGGACTTTCTCGTTTGAGCACCATTAGTGTTAATCGCATAGTTGATAATTCAAACCAATCAATTGAATTAGAGTGTTTAGGATTTAATTTCTCTTTTTGTGATTGAATATACGTACAAGATAATCCGGCTAACCTTCCTTGAGACACGACCCGGTGTTCGAATCTCTCGATTCTACTCCGGTAAAAATACTTACAACAATAACCCTAGCCATTAAAGTTGCAACACAACTTTTCTCAAAGAAATTGAAAAATTTCATCATTTACCTTGTTGAATCTTGATTCATTGTTCTGAAATGAAACCCAAATCTACACAAATTTTGTTTCTCCCTTCAATTGCCTTTCAGATACCGCAGTGTTCCTTCAGTTTTTCACCGCGAATTTTTCCCTCAATTTTTGCCGCGAATTTTTCCCTCTTTTCCAGTTGTTCCCGTATTCTAGAGTTTTTGGGAAGTTTTTTTTTCTGAGTCACACCGTCAAATGCACTTTCTCATTTCACACAGTGTGTTTGACTACTGTTAAGCCACGTCAAAAATAATGGGATCATAACTGTGTCCATTGAAGAGATATATATGAAGACATTGTCTACAATAATGACATGACCCTTATTTTTTGCACTTAAAAACAGTGCACTGGAGATGCTCTTATACTGATTATTGATGTGCCCTGCAAATCTAGAGGTCGTACTGAGAATATAATAAGAAAGACACACTTCAACAGACAAATAAATAAATGAACAAACAAACAAACAAACAAAAAAAGGACTCCGGTATGTTGATGCTTGACACACACTGTCGTCTGCAATATAATTTGGTATTTATTCAGGTATGAATAAATAAGCATAGATGGTCATCAGCTAAAATCCAACTTGCAAAATTACCACGTGGAAACTTGGTACAACCACCACCAGAGTCTAATAAGTTGTAGCATTGCATATCAGAATCAACAAGAAGGAAACTAGTAAAAACAAGTTTTAATACACCTGTTTCGAAGGCTAAACCGATATCAAAATCAACAAGAAGATTCAGTAATCATCATAAAGGTTCCCGCATACATAAATAGCCACAACAACATACATAGCAATTCAAAATAATTAATCAAACATCAATGTTCTGAATACCATAGTTTTCAAAATGCACAACATCCAACATCTCATAGTTCAAAACACATACCAACATCCCATGTAGGTCAAAAGACATAACAACATCCCATAGTGAAAGACATATAGTTCAAACACACATTAAAGCAGGATAACATAGGTTTTAATACCGCGCCAGTGGGATTCAAACGGGCTGTTATCCTTTAAACCAAACGCGGGATTATCCTGAAAAGCAAACGCGGGCTCAGGGACAAGAAAAGCGTGGAGGAGCGTACAAAAGCAGTTTGCAAAAACTGTTCCCGCCCTTCCTCCTTTTTGAACACGCTTCCTTTCCAAATACAATACGAGAAAAACAGAATCTCAAATCAGAAATATTCTTTCAGCTCCGGACCTCCTCCATCCATTCTCTTCTTTTGTCTGGGTTTTCTTCTCAATGGATCTCCATCCCAGTCCCTTTCCAGGTTCTTTTCCTTTTTGAATTATAGTTTTTATTTTATTTTTTTATTCATACTATTCCTTTGAGACACTGAAGTTTACTTATTGAAATCTCATGAAAATTTGCAGTTAAATATATGAAGCTTAAACCAACCAGGAAAATCCCACAAGCCTCCAAAATCAACAAGGTTGGACCTCTCGTTCAAAGGTAAAAAAATGTGTCCCCTGCCCACAAACTGTTTGTCATTATTCCTCAACGACTTGTCAAAAGATAATCTTTATCATCACCATTCATAATTTTTCTCCCTCCTGTTTCGGTTCGTTTCAGTGAAAAACGAGTATTTGGAACGGCCCGAAACCCCAACATACCTCCAAAAACAGCACCCACAAGAGGAAAAACGGACATGCAGAAAAAGGTAGCAAAACCTTCACAATCTATTAAGGACTCGTCCGGGCGAAAAAGCCCGTTAATACCCAAGAAGAAAAGCGTGTGTTTTCAAGAAAACGAAAGAAATGGAGAACTTTCTGGCGTAGAGCCCCAAACACCAGCAAAATCACCCACTTTTCAGTCCAAGCCAAGGCTTTCGGTTACACCTTTTCACAGTGCAGAGAAATGCAGCAAATGCAGGTTTGACAGGCTCGAAACCTCAACATATTGGCTCTCTCAGATCAGATTGGCAGAAACTGTGGGGAAACACTCAGTTTCTGCTGTTTTCTTCCAGCTGGCATTTGATTGCCAGGCAGAGGTAAATCTTTGTGTGGATAACGTAAAACAACTGAGTTTGTGCTAATTAAAAATCATAGAAAGGGTAAGCAAAGAGCTCAAGGGGCGTGTCTGGAATATTGAGTTAACAAGTGGAAGGTTTTTTGTAATTAGGCTTAACGGGAGTTAATTATGTTTTAGTTATCCATATTTGTGGTGATTTGCTTACATTTGAGGAAATTTGATCTTAGCCCGTTCGTAATATCCGACTCGAGTTCAAGAAGTACATGCAAAGACACGAGCACTTGAATGGGGAAGTAAAGTGGAAGAAGCTGTTGGTTAGCTATGGCCTCGTGAAAGAAGAAAGCAGTACAGGCCGTCAAGAAGTTAATAAGGCCGACTTGGAAGAAGAGAATGCAACAAGTGATCATGGAAATGGTGAAGGTAAGAATTTGCTGAATGAAATGGCTGGAGAAATCGAAACTTGAATGTTTTATGAATATGGTGTTGAACAGGGAAGGCTGCAATGTCTAGTCATTAAATGTTTTTTGCAATTAGTAAAAGATATTGACTTTGTTGTAATTGTGCAATTTGTCATCCCTTTTTTAGTTGGTCACTGTTTATTTGAATTGTGAAATCTGTAATGGAGTGAAATGCATGTTTGTGGAGGTTGTGTTTCAAGCTTGTGTAGCGTGTTGTGTTGTATGCAATGTAACATTTGATGCTTATGAAGTTCATTTAAAAAAAAAAAAGTCAGAATGGGTTATAGAATTGGAACAAGTTTATTATGTAAAAGGCAGTTGTGTTAGAATTGGAACAAGTTTATTATGTAAAAACTGACTAAGAACAAGAAGAGAAGAACCCTACTTCTCAGCACGCGAACAGTTTCTGGAGAATTTCATCTTCAATCGAGTGCAACAAGTGCAATTCCTGGAGAATTTTATCTTCAATCGAGCAGAAGGAGGAGACCAACAAACTGATTTTATCTTCAGTCGAGCAGGTATCGTCAGGTACTCGAATTATTCCATGGAGTGTCGATGTTCAAAGCCTTTTACTTGGAATTCGATTGCTCAATGTTCTTCGATTTTTCCATAAATTTTATGAGGGGCTTAATTAGAAAGATTGGATTTTTAATTCCTTTGGAGAAGAACATTTAACCAGATTGAAATAATATTGGGATGCTGGAAATTCAGAACTAGATATGCATAGTACCTGACATGCCAGAAGATCTGTTAGAAAAGGCTATTACAACCTGAGTAGGAAAACCAACTCATGCTTCTTGAGTGCAAATTCCCCTCAACAAAATTTGACAGATCTATATAATTATGAAGTTGTCACATAGCTGTCTAAATGCGTTTGTGATGCCACTCGGTTTAGTGCTTTTATTACATCTTAACTGAAGGTGTTGAAGTTCATGGGATTTTTGACTGAGAGAATTCTGAATTTATATCTGTGATGTTTGGCGTGGATTCTGTTTTCTTAATATGTTAAATGATTGCCTTAGTTTTAGAGAAAGGGGTTTAAGTTCATTGTGCTGACCTGCAATGATATATATGCTCATGATGATGAGATTCCCTTTTCTTGACTGACCCCTCTAGATGACTTGAATTCTGTGTAGGGATTTTTAGAGGAAAACTTGGGAAAAACCAGAAAATTATGACTCGAATTCTGAAAACACACATGGACCAGAAAGGTACTGAAGGTGCTGTGTAAGATGTCACTGATAAAATCTGTTTGAGAGTCAAGTGTCTTAGTGGTGAGAGTTTGAAAGGCTAGTGAAGGTGGGTTCAAGGTTATAATCATAAACTTTCCGAAAACTTTAAATGAATGAGTATTACGATTCAGACAAGTGAAGCTATTTGCTTAAGTTATTTAAAGCATTTATAGAAGAGCAACTAACAAAGATGTTAGTGTATGCATTTAGGAACTGCATCTGATTTAAACCAAAGGTGGAGATTGGAGAATAGTGTTTAGATAATGTCTTGTTTTTGTCTTTAGATGGTGATGGAGCTCAGAATCATCTCTGTCATGTGGTCTCTAAAATCTTTGCTAATGTGAAATCTATATTAGCTAGCCAAAGATGCTAATGGGGCTAAATAGTCAATGTTTATTTCTCATGGTTCTTGATAATTTCAGTAAATAGGTAAATGTGTTGTTATCATGTGGTTCTTGAGGATTATTTATACTGAAATGTATATATGGGGTCTTCTGTTGATGATAGTTGAACTCATATCCAATGTCTTTATGTTCAAGGTTTATCTATCATGTAGAACTTGAGAAATTGGTCGGAGGAAGAGTGGAAGAAGGTCTAAATTGTTAGGTGGAATAGTACTCTAATTGCCACTTCAAACTATCAACTTTTTTCCAAGTCTTCTTTTGAACCACTAGCGCGTAGCCCGTGCGATGCACGGGATGGTATATATTCCTAAAATGTTTAACGTGTGAAATATTAAAAATAATATAATTTATATATATGTAACAAAAATAAATGGATTGCAAAGAAGGGAAAAAAATATAAATTATTGAACACTTTCTTTGTGAAGTAAAATTTGTAAAGCTTTGATATATTTGATTATGAATAGAAAAATATGAAATACTACCTGCGGACCGTTGAGATAGATGAGAAGATTTACTTAGAATATATAGAATAAATATTGAGATAATGATTTACCTTTTGCCTAGTATATATAAAATTAATATTGACATGATGTGGGAAAATTATGACGAATTATGACATAAATTCGTTTAGAAGTTAGTAGAAAATATTAAAAAAATTAGATTTATTTTTTTATTTTTTAAATCCTTACCGTAATTCGTATGTTCCTTTTCATACGCTTAATTTATCAAGTTTAAACATACAAATCAAAATTAATGCAACTCGAAATATTATATAACAAATAAAATGAGATTTTTTATCTAACATTTAGTATATTGCCGGAAAATCTTTTATAAATCTTATTCTCTTTTTATGCACATAGATATCAAAAAATGAGTAAAAAAATTATCTAAATATGTTTAAAAGTATCTAATATTATATGTGTTAACAATGTTACAACCAAAAGACATTAAGAATACGTAGACTATTATATAACATATGTGAAAGTATTAAAATATTTTATATTATTATCGAAAAATGTGAAATTACCTCAATTCTGTCTAGACTATTTTATAAGAAAAATATATATACTTAAAGTTAGCATA
>BKCP01009515.1:271242-311217 GCA_008636005.1 Striga asiatica
TAAGTCCCATGATTTTTGCAACGGACAATCAATTTCACATATTTTTTATTAACCAAAAGTGATAAGATAGTTATGGATTGTATTTGGATAGATAGTAAGTCCCATGATTTTTGCAACGGACAATCAATTTCACATGCTTAATTAACGAAAATATCACCATTATTAAGGAGAATATCCATTTGCTTAATTAACGCAAATTTCATGCTAAATTAACGAAATATCCACTGCCTTTTCACGATTTTTCTTCCGATTTTAAAGTAGAATACATAAATAGAAAGTCAAAAGTCAACTCAATTATTTTTAGGTTTCTAAAATGGGATTTTTACATCAACCTTTTTAGATATATATAGATTTCATTAAAAAATATGAAAATTAATATATTCGTTGGATTTATATCTTTAAAAATAAAATGTACACACACCTTTAGGGTGGGTTATTTATATAAAAAAAAAAATATATATATATATATCTGTGGCAAAAAATAAAAAATAAAAAAATGTGGTGGAAATCAATCAAACGGGCGGATTTTGAAAATCCGTTTTTCTAATAAAAATTTTATTAGAAAGACGGATTTTCATAATTTGTTTTTATTTTTTTTTTCTTTTTTTTAACGGTCGAATTTAATAAGAATAATAGTTCTAATTTATAACACGGATTTTCAAAATCCGTTTTTAGTAAAAAAAATAAAAATAAAAAAAAAACGAATAGAACGGATTTTGAAAATCCGTTTTTATTAAAAGAACGAATAAAACGGATTTCCAAAATTCGTTTTTTGGTTTATATAAACAATTACAACATCCTCCCCAGATCACTGCACGTTCTTTTGTTGGTTCATAAACATATTTTTGTGTCTTTTGTTCGATTTTCGGCAAATTGAATCTCCATTCAAAGGAAAAAAAATTTAACCAATCATCGGAGAAGAGGTTAGTTTTTATTTTAATGTAATGTAATATTACTTTTTTTTTTGTTTATGATTGTTTAAGATATATATTTAGTTAATTGAGTATTGTTTATAAAATCTTGAATGTTGGTTTATAGTTGTGTTAAATGGTTATAATTTGTTATTTGCTATTGTTTAGAAAATCTTGAATGTTGGTTTAATGTATGTTGAATATTTATCCGAATTGTTTATGAATTTGATGTTATTGTTGGATTATGGTGATTAGGGTTTTGATGGTGTTTTTGATAAATTAATTGACAATTTTGTTTTATTTTTTTGGAGTAAAAATATGATTAATTATATGTTGTTGTTGGAAATGAGTTTTAAATTTAGATTGATAAAATAATAATTGAAATTTTCTCGGGTGTTTGATTAGCCATTATGTGTTGTTATAATTTGTAAAATAGAATTTTATTTTTGTGCAACAGGTTATAAATGGCGTCTAATGGTCCCTACTTTGTTAATGTGTACTGAAAAATTCCCCAGAGTGAGTTATGGAATTTTTCGAATTATATGTCTCGTCCGGATTGTTCATTTGTTATTAATGGAATAATATCATATGAACAATTGGTAGATATGATTTACGAAAATGGTGGGTTTCGTGATAGTTGGACAATTTCGGATATTACTTTGACGGCGAGACAACAGGATGGTTCGTTTATTCCCGGAAGACTGAATAATGATAATTCTCTTTCGTGGATTTACTACTTTCTTCCTATGTCCTATGTGTTTTTGTATATAGTGTTGGAAGCAAACACACATGTTACACAGGTTGAGGATCCTACGCCATCATATGGTTATGAGGGAATGTTTGGTGGTGAGGGTACGTGGACTACGCATGTCGGTAATTTTGGTGAAGGGACGAGTAATTTTGGCGAAGGAACGAGTTTTACCATGAGAGGACCGGACATTGAGGAAGAAATTGTTGGACATGAAGATTTCAGTCCCCGGGAAGATGATTTCACTGATGAGACCTCGGAAACCGAATCAGACAGATCAATTAATGTGGAGAGCGAACAAGAATTCATTGAAGAACACCCCTTTCCAAATGAAGGCCTCAACGTATATCGCGAGATGGGTGAGTGGGACTCGTCGTGTATAGACAGGGACGAGTATGCCTTGCCAACCTGGAATGGGCATGTCGAGACTATCCGTTTGGGTACAGTTTTTCGTACCAAGGAAGAAGCCCAGATTGGTATTAGTGCCTGGAATGTTGAGAAGCTTAGAGCGGTCTGGACAAAAGATTCAAACAAGAAGTCGTTCAAAGTTGTGTGCAGATCAGATAAAGTTGTACCATGTATATGGAAGGCCCGGGTGAGTCTTAACAAACGGGATCACGACATGTGGGAGGTAACCGAATGGACCAATAGCCACACTTGCATGCAGGTGTTCGAGAGAAATGACCACAAGAATGTGATCGCCACCATGATCTCAAATCTTTTGTTGACTAAGATTCAGAAGCAGGTGACCTACAGTGTGGAAATGGTCCAGGCCGACGTAAAAAGCGCCTGGAGCGTCGATGTCAGCTACAGAAAGGCGTGGCACAAGAGAAAAAAAGCCATCGATCGTCTGTATAGCACGTGGGAATCGAACTTCGCACAACTCCCCCAGTAAGCAAAAAATAATTATAAATGTATTTACGTGTTGTTTGTAACTATATTTATTTATTTATTTATGGTTACCTTTTATAATTTGCAGGTTTTTCGCCGCCCTTCAAAGGGCGAATCCTGGTACAGTCGTTGAGTGGGAATGGCAGGGTGGGGAAATGGCGAAGCAATCTCGAGATAGAGAAATCAGATTTGTCTTCTGGGCGTTCGGCCCCGCCATTCAAACCTTCCTTCTTTGCCCGCCGATTATTAGCATCGACGGTACGCACCTGCGAGGTTCGTACAAGGGGAAGCTACTTGTTAATTACAAATTAATTTTTTATTTTCTAATTTACAATAGTGCCTGATAAAAAAACAAAAAAAAACATATTTCCAACTGAGCAGGTTCGTACAAGGGGAAGCTACTTGTTGCCATAGCACAGACCGCGAATAAACGTCTATTGCCAGTCGCGTATGCGATTGTGGACGAAGAAAGCACGGCTAGCTGGTCCTTTTCCTAACACATCTGCGCCATCATGTCGTCCCCGATAGACCGATATGTCTTCTTTCTGACAAGGACAACGGCATATTGAGTATCGTTGATTTACTGGAGGCTTGGCACGAACCCCATGCATTTCATTGAATATGCCTTCGACACCTCCGGAGCAACGTGTTTTCAAGGTACCGGACTAAGAAAATCCAGGGTTTGTGCTGGAGGTTGGGTTCACTGTGTTCTCGCCGCAAATTTGAGCAGAGTCGACAGGAACTCCATGAATGTAACCCGGAAGCATACAATTATCTTTTCCAAATTCCTTTGGAAAAGTGGACCCGGAAGCATACAATATATCAAGAGCTGCGTGCAGTTGATTCAAGTAAATTTATTTACTTGTTCATTGTAAATTAATTTATTTATTATAAATTACAATAATATGTGCTAAAAAATGTATATGTCCATATGCGCAGGTTTGGGCATGGGAACGCATCCCTCGTGTTCGCCCAATCATGAGAAAAACGCATTTCGGCTCTCAGGCTGGTTGTCCCTTGGGTGCAAGGTAATAGTACCCCATTTATTTATATTCAACTCTTAATTTATTTCAATTATCAAATTTTTTAATTACAAATAGTTTTTTTCTGTGATTTTTAAGGTGGGTGGGATCGAGGGACATGAGGCACCTGGGGATGGGCACGGCTAGCATCCGAGATCAGCTGAGTGGCCTGAGAGAGACTGATGTAAGTTTCTTAGGTCATAATAATAAATAATTGTTATTTTTTTAATCTATTTTTTTATTAAATTCATTAATAATTCTATAAATATATTTTTTTTTTACAATTCGATTGGGTACCCTATCAGACGTACATAGACGAGGGTCGGCTCCCGGACCAGTGTACACGAGACTGACATCTCTGGATGTACAAGGGGTGGATCTTCTGCTGGAACATCGCAGAACCCCACCAGCCTAATAGGGTGCTCCGTCAGTTTCGGTACCACCAGCCCATCCCCCAGACGCCGATCATTACTAGTCTGGCCGACTGGGACACCCGCCACAAAGGGCAGGGCATGACTGGGAGGGCATATACCGATGGCGGGCCTTCCATGCTGATCTTGGGAGGATATGGACCGAAGAGAGAGATCAGAACGTCCTCCCAGATGTCCCGGTGGATCCCTTCCTACAGCCGGCAGAGGGGTACATTGATTGGTATCACAGTAGGACTGTGAGACTATTCAATGACCCTAACAACTACGCGGCGATCTCACAGGACGGCGGGTTTCAGCCATATGCCGACTGGGAGAAGTGTTAGGTAAGTGTCTGCTAATTTGTGATTTTTATTATTATTATTATTATTATTATTATTATTATTATTATTATTATTATTATTAAAGTTATTATTATTATTATTATTATTATTTTTAATATTTATAGATATTTAAATTTTATTTTCAGAATTCGGGTACGGAGGGGGCGTATAACATGCTATCGAACATTGAAGACATTGATACACTACCTCCCCGAGCGCAGACACAGTTCCAGCAAACACAAAAACTTCTATACGCTTCTCTGACTGTTGGGGGTCAGTCGGTCACACAAGGGGCGTCGTCGGAGCAAATTTTATCTCAAGAGGAGTACGTCCCACCCCAGCAAACACAGTCCCAGCGGGCAAGGCATAGACCGACGTCCCACATTGGTGGAGGGAGAAGACGCCGTGACCGCGAACCAGCCGCTGCATTCCCCGGGAATGAAGAAGACGAATAAGGTGAGATTTTTTTATTTAACTACAAATATATATATATATATATATATATATTTTTATTTTTTTTTGTTTTTATTTATTTATCCGGTCGAATTACTGATTTTTTCCAAAAATTAATTAATTAGGTGAACAAGAAGAACCAGCTACGCCTGGACCGACCGCAAGATCGTCTTCTTCGGTACCACGGCCTCGGAGAGGGTCCCGAATACGTAGGCCTAAGCATGCATATACTCCTAGTTAGTTAGTTTGTTTTGTATTCTGTGATTTTGTGGACATTTTCTTTTTTCTTTTATTTTTTGTACTGGATTTTTAGATATTTATTCTTAATGGTTTTGTATACATATTTTGTGGTTCACTTTTTTTTTATCGGTAATTGTGGTTGACTCTTTTTATATAGTGTTTCGTGTATGTATGCATGGTAGATTTATAATTTGACGAATGAATGGATATTATTTCATGTTCAAAATGTTAAATCAAAATTTATAAAAAACCTTCATATTGAAGGATAAGAATAAAAATTCAGCTAAAATAAACGCGATTGCTGGTAAACAAGTTCGTGAGCATCAAAGAGTCGAGCTTAACAAAAAATAAATAAATAAATAAATAAATACAAGAAACACGGATTTCTAAAATCCGTGTTTATAAAAAAAAATTAAATATCTAAACACGGATTCGCATAATCCGCGTTATCATAGAACACGGATTATGAGAATCCGTGTTACCTAATACGGATTTTCAAAATACGTTTTTACTTGAATTAATTAAGGGTAATCACGTCATTAAGGAAACACGGATTGTGAGAATCCGTGTTCAGTCAGAATTAGGTAAACGCGGATTATGAGAATCCGTGTTTAACTTAAACACGGATTCTCAGAATCCGCGCGTTTGGGTTTTGTCCACACCCATTTTTTTTGAATTATTTTTTTCCACAGAATTTTTGTTTATTTTATTTAAATAAATAATTCCACACCTTTAGTGTACTGGTCAGTTCATGAGGAATATGGAATTTGGAAAGAAAGCCTGTTAGATAGAAGTTTCTATTCTAGATGTCCTAATGTTAAAGAGTCAAAATTTAATCCTGTTAGATAGATGTTTCTATTTATTACATGATGCAGATTCACACTCACCCAGAAACTTGAGCTATGACTTATAAGTTCTGACTTAAATCTTTTCGATGACAGAAAGAACGATACATTGTGACCTGTAATCCTAATAAAGGAAAAATCTATGCTTTGTTCAAGGATCAAGCGAAGTCTGATAATATAGTCGCTTTTCATGTAAATATAATGATTAAATATAAAGTATGCAAAACTAATAAACATATCAAATTACTATTACCATTGGAAAACTATGGTATTGAAATCCAAGCCACATCAACACTTACAAATAATCATTCCACATAAAATAATGAAAATTGAAACCATACTCAACATTACTACTACGAATTGACTACTGTACATAAATTAAAGGTTTCAAATAAAATATAAATAGTTAAGAGACAAAGTAAAACAAAGAAGAGTGACATAAGAAAATAAATAAATGAAGAAATAAAGAATATAAAAAAAAAAAATCAATCAAAGATCAATTTCCAGCATTCTTGAGTTGCATAAAAACAACATAAAATATTCATCCACTATCATATCAAATTGAACAACGGGACCATGTCAATTTGAACATTGTTAAGCAAATTTCAGAACATAGAGAGGTCTACGTTATGCCTCATCTAATCCTTACTCCCTCGTATGGAGAGACACACGGTATAGTGTATCAACTTATATTCGAATGCAACAAAAAATTGTAAGTGTATTAAATAAGAAATGATTTGTTTGCATTATGTTACACCTAAAAAATTTCCGATCAAGAAGAAGACATGGGCCACATACAAATTATAGCCTAAAGGATGGACAAGGCCCAAAACATAGAAGTTATATTGCGGACAGCCTGAGCAAACGCCATTAGGGTTGTCGATCACACGGTTGACCTGTGGATGGCACCGCCCAAGTTGTCTCATCCACTTTTGCATGAAGACACGCAACGCCACCTTATGCCTCTCATTAGAACTCCGCATTTAATACGCCATCACTTTTTTCGTGTATAAATACGGACATCCGGATTTATCACAAAACAAGGGTCAATCACGACCATAACATCATAATCACCACTAATCTTCCCTATTACTTCTACACAATACATGTCGGATCTCCCGAAGACACATTGAAAAATACTCGGCTGTATCCATCATATAAGATTTCTAATAAAATTTCGGAGAAACAATCTCATTACCAATTAATTGCCACAACCGATCGACAATATCACGGTGTTGCTCTTTTTTACGCATATTTATTTCATTGCGATATCTCCATATTCCATACTACTAAAACACACCTTAATTATATCTTAATCTTCGATTAAATTGCCTTAAACATATTTATCGTAACTTATGGCAGCCCATCGTCAACACATACCATAATGTAAAAGAGATCTTGTTGGACAAACTTAATACATGCTTTCAAATAACCATTCGATGTGCCTTTTTGACTGTAGACATAATTTATAAGTCCTCTAGCATATTCATTCTGCAGTGACAAGAAATTATTTTCTGACGAGTCCATGACATATTCATTGTATGCAAAATATTCCCTCCAAATATTCCCTTGCAATTAAGTATCTCTTAACGATTTTGATTCTACATCCATATTGTTAATATAAAAATACAAAAAGGTAATATCTATCATTATAATTAAAAAAAAATCAAATAAAACTAAAAATTATCTTATAAAAACAACAAAAAAAAAATTATATTAACATACCATAAAATTGTTATATTATTATTAGAAAAATGTATAAACTAAGTATGAACATAACATTCATATAAAAAAAATGCCTCAACTTAAAAAAGTCTATCATCTATGGAGAGATTTAGCATTGTAATGATATTGAAAAAAATGAATATTATAATTAAAAATAATAAAAATAATTATTATATTTTATAAAGTTTAAAAAGACTACATTCACACATTATATTTTAAACTATTTTATATTATAAAGTTGATATTTGAAAAAATAATAGACGAGGCAAGAGCTCTATAAGTATAGAATATAATTACAATATAATCAAACTTAAAAAAAAATAAATTAATTATTGAGTTGTATACATATATATCATTACAAAAAATATCATTTGACAAATCGAGTGTAACACACGGGTATCATTTTAAATATTTACGTTTGTTAATTATTTAATTATTTGTTGCATAATTAATTTTTATTATTTTATTATAAGATTATAAATTTACTTACTTCTTTATTTTGACACAAACTTTTTTCCAATTTATCCATGTTGTCCGCGGGCATTATATTAATTATCAAATTAATTAATTTTTATATTTAATTTTGACAAAAATGAATTTATCTTAAGTAGAAAAACTAATATTTTATACAAAATAAAATTTTAGAATTCAAAATAATATTATAAATTGTTTTACTTTCTTATTACTAATTTATAATTTTTTTATTTTACAATAAGAATATAAAATTTACTACTGTGGGAAGGGCTTTTGTCTATTTAGTTTTGGTGGGCGACCATGGGATCGTTGGTGCTTTGTCCTGGGTTTTGGATTTATTGTTGTGGGAAGGGCTTTTGCCTGTTTAGTTCTTAGGTGTGTTTTTTGTGTTTGTGTTCAGGTGGGTTTTGGATTTACTGATGTGTTATATCTCTCGGTTGGAAGTGTGTTTTGCGTATTATCCTGTTGGGAGCTTTTGTTTCTTCTCATTTCAGGAGTTTTTTTAGTTGTGTTTGCGCTGTAGGTTGACTCTAGGCTGTTAATTGTTTGTACGTGTAATCCTCCTTACTAGAGTCAGCTGTTTAGCTTATTCGGTCGTTGGTTGTATATTCGGATGAGTAGCTGTTCTCTAGTCTCGGTTGTGTTGTGAATGTAAGAAAATAAATTTAATTCTTTTTTAAATTTAATATAAGTACTTCCGTTAAAAGAAATAATGTAATTTTTTTTTAATTTTTGTTGCACGGTTACTTTTTATTTTTTTTTATTATTTTTTTATCAAATAGTTTACGAGCGTCGTTCTTGTAAGTAAACAAATAAATATACAAAAAATACATGTTCGGAAAATAATAATTTAGTAACTAAAATATTTTTAATTTTTTATAGATATTGAAGAATGAAGATGGAGTATATTCATATAATTTGGACATAACTTTTTGTTACTTCTTCTATTTTTATAAGTATGAGCATCACACACACACACACACACACATATATATATATATATACAATTAATTTATAATTTTTATACAAAAAGAATAGCTCTAATTATTATAAATAACATATATATAATTGATATAGCCATATATAGATATACCGGCCTAAGTGTTCTCCACTCGACCGGAAGGAGGCTGAAACCGTTCAAATGTCGACATGCGCCCGTCGGCTTCCTCAAGTCGACTTCCTCAAAGTCGACCCTTCATAAGAATGATGGTGAGAAATGACAAGATCCCATACATGTCGACTCCCAGAAGTTGACTTCGTTCAGCCGACTCCCCGATAGTCGACATCTATCTAAGAAGACCGACAAGAGCGTAACCTGCGAATAATCAAAGATCCCGAGTCGACTTCTCCATACTCGATGTCGACTCCACGCACCTCGAGACGTGAGGTACACTGACGACTCAATACACTTATGACATTTCTGAGGACCTTTTGTCCTCCAATGGATAAGAAGGAATCTTGTCATGACTCAGCAAGAAGGCAAGACGAATCGACCAGGGCAATTTAGACCTTTCAGGTAAACCGACCGGGGCATTTCGGGTACTTTAAGTAAGTGTTTCCTCCTATATAAAGGAGGTGAGGTAACCCTAAACCCTAACTTCCATTCATTCCATACTCTCCTCCTTAGCTGCTACTGCTCTATCAGAGCAGCCTCTCTTCATTTCTTCCACATACCGATTTGAGCGTCGGAGGCTCTACGCCGGAAACACTTCCGGCGTCGAGTTCTTGCAGGTGTTCTCGCGGTCTAGTAGCGGTTCGAAGGCGATTCAAGCAGATCTGAGCTCAAAACCGCCGATTCTCTTTAGATCCAGAAGTAGACCCATCATTTTGGCGCCGTCTGTGGGGAGTTCTTGAAGGAATTAAGAGCTTTGCACTTAGCTCCGATCTGTTTTTGATGGCTGAGAAGGAAGGTTTGCAGAGAAACTTGAATGAAGAGTAGGGGAGCAAAGGAGCATCCATTCTCGCAACAGATCTTGCGAGCCGACCTACCTTAGGGCTTCAGGGAGTTGAACATATGGTATGATGGCTCCACTGACCCGTCTCGACATCTGAGGAGCTTTAAGAACATGGCAGTGCTTCACCGCTACAATGACCCGGTGTAATGTCACGCTTTTCTGACGACTCTGAAGGGGTCGGCCCAAGATTGGTTCCATCAATTAACCAACTGGGTCGATTCAGGACTTTGATGGTTTCAGCTTGAGTTTTCTCAATCAGTTTGCAAGTGTCAGAGTACAGAAGAAGTCCTACCTCTCGTTGATCAGCATGCAACAGAAGAAGGGCGAGTCGCTGCGGGAGTATGTGGCGAGATTTACAAGGGCCTGTGTCGACTTCCCAACAGCGACAAAAGAAATCAAATCGGGAGGATTGACGAGGGGACTGCTGCCAGGGTTGTGTAAGAATTCTTTGGCCAAGCGACCTGGCAGGAGTTTCGATGACGTATTGGGGAGATGTGCTAAATACATGAATGTCGAGAAAGCAGAAGTCGACTACCTACAAAGCATGAAGGTGTCCCAGACCGAAAGTCGAGATGACAAGAAGGAGAAGAAGATTCATTCGACTGGGGAAAGAAGAGCATCTCCACGAGCTGATAGAGGTGAAGGACGATCTAGGGGATGGAGGCCGATTCAATACACACCCCTGTCGGCTCCCCACGCGAAAAATACTAGAAGTGATGGAGAGGGAGATCCGAGACGATGTGGTGAGATGGCCACGGATGAGAAAGGACGGACCTGTTAAGCCCAAGAGCAATCTGTACTGTCGATTCCACAAAGACTATGGGCACAACACTGACGATTGCAGACACCTCAAAGACGAGATCGAAAGGTTGATCAAAGTCAGCCATCTGAAAGAGTTCATATACAAAGACCGCGAGAGGTCGAGTAGGATGAGGGAGAGAAGTAAAAGCCCTCGCAAGACGGCAAGATCACCAGAAAAGGAGGAACATCCCCCGAAAAGGGGAGTAATTAACATGATCTTTGGAGGATCGACATATGGAGACTCAAATCGAGCAAGGAAGGCGTATGCTCGAGGTAGATATGCAAAAGTCGAGGTGCAACAGGTCGATGAGAGCGGGCCGGTGATGAACTTCGGGCCTGCCGATGTGGGGAAAGTCGAGAGACCACATAATGATGCTCTAATGATAACCGCATAGGTGTCAGGGTATAAGGTACAAAGGGTGTTTGTCGACACAGGAAGTTCTGTGAACGTGATCTTCTATGAATGTCTCAAAAGGATGGAACTCGACATCGAGCTCACACCTCTATACACGTCACTCTTTGGATTCAATGGATTGGAGGTCGTGCCCCTAGGAGAAACCATGCTCGCTGTCGTCCTAGGGGAAGGTGACTTAAGGAAGGTGAAAATGGTGAGATTTGTGGTGGTCAACATCGAGTCGGCATACAATGTGATCCTTGAGAGGCTGGCACTCAATGCTTTCCAAGCAGTGGTATCGACTTACCACATGAAGCTGAAATTTCCCGTAGGCGATCGAGTCGGGGAGGCTCGAGGAGATCAAATGTTGTCGAGGACTTGCTACCAAATCACGGTAAAAACCAGTCAACGAGCTGAAATCAAGGAGGGAAAGAAGCCAATGTCGAGTGAGAAGAGTCCTAGAGGGACTGACCTCGAGCCACATAGAGAATTGATGGAGATCCAAATCGGAGAAAGGGAGGACCAAACCACCAAAGTCAGGAGAGAGTTGGAGGACGAGTTGCGGGAACAGTTAGTGGAGCTGTTGAAGGAGTTCAGGGACATATTCGCCTTCTCCCCTGAGGAGTTCACATGAATCAACCCGGAAGTCATGGAGCACAAGCTCAATGTCGACCCCCTCAGGAAGCCGGTGAAGTAGCGACTCAGGCACCATGGAGCTGAAATCGACAAAGCAATTGAAGTCGAGGTGGACAAGCTGCTGAAAACCAAACATATCAAAGAAATCCAATTTCATGAATGGATATCCAACACAGTGATGGTGAGAAAAGCACTGAACAAATGGCGTATGTGCATCGACTTTCGTGACCTGAACCTGGCATTCCCAAAAGACCATTATCATGTACCGAGAATTGACCAACTAGTCGACTCCACGGCTGGCTGCAAATTGTTGAGCATGATGGACGCATCTCAAGGGTACCACCAAATTCCCTTGGCCCCGGAGGATCAAAGTAAAGTGAGTTTCGTGACGAGCAAAGGGACATACTGTTATGTCGTCATGCCTTTTGGCCTCAAGAATGCCGGAGCAACTTACCAGCGATTGATGGATCGCATGTTCAAACCTCAGATTAGGCGAAATATGGAAGTATACGTTGACGATATCCTGGTAAAGAGCAAATCCTCGACTTCACACCCACACGATTTAAGGGAAACATTTTAAACCCTTAGAGCATTTGGGATGAAGTTGAACCCGAGCAAATGCATCTTTGGAGTAAGGGCAGGACGATTCCTAGGCTATGTTCTCAGCAGCTGATTTACTATACTAGTCGAGTACTTCAAGGCGCGGCAATGAGATACTCTGAAGTCGAGAAAGCCGCTCTGACGTTGGTGGTGACGGCTAGGAAATTAAGGCCGTACTTTCTGAATCATGTGATAGTGTTGAGAACAAACTTTCAGCTCGGAGAAACCCTGGGTCGACCTATGGTCTCAGGTCGACTCGTGAAGTGGGCAGTCGAGTTAAGCGAATACCCCATCAAATACGAACCCAGACGAGCCATAAAGTCTCAAGCTTTGGCAGACTTTATCTAAGAGGGCATCAAAAGAGAAGAGAAGAAATGGGTAATACATGTTGATGGATCCTCCGCGGCCAAAGGATCTGGTTTGAGAGTCGTCCTCATGTCTCCCAAGGGCAAGCAACTCGATTTTGCCATCAGAATGGGGTTCAAAGCCTCAAACAATGAAGCGGAATATGAGGCGCTAATCAAAGGAATTCAGCTTGCCATTGGTGGTGGGGCAACAAAGATCGCAACACATTCTGACTCGCAACTCGTTGTGGGACAAGTGTTGGAAAATTGTGAAATCGAAGAGGATCGAATGCTGAAATATGTCGAGGAAATCCAGAGTCTTATACAAGGCTTAGAAAAATTTGAGCTAACACAAGTCCCGCGAGAGGAAAACAAACGAGCCGACTGGCTCGCACGGATCGCAAGTTCGAATGAAGGAAAGATGAAAAATTGCATTACCACTATGCACTTAGAGGGAAGTGTCTTGGGCGAAACAATGGAGGTCGACGAAAAGGAGGATTGGAGAAAGTCGATTCGAGAACTCTTGCAGGGTCGAGTACCTGTAAGAGACAAGCAAGAGGCGGAAAAGGTTGCTCGATACTTGAGCAAGTATTTCGAAGTCGATGGGGTCTTGTATAAGAAATCGTTGGTCGGGCCCCACCTACGATGTGTTTCTGGGGAAGAAGGAATCCATGTCCTAAAAGAAATCCATGAAGGATGCTGCGGAGCACACGTTGGATCTCGAGCTTTAACTGGGAAAGTCCTGCGAGCAAGCTACTATTGGCCCAAGATTCGAGCAATGGCAGAACAGTTGGTCCAGAAATGCGAAAAATGCCAACGACACGGGCAAATTACACACATCCCCGCTGAATACATGACGACAATCAACTCATCAATCCCTTTCACTCAATGGGGAATCGGCTTGGTTGGCCCGTTGCCGATGGGGACAGGACAAAGAAAGTTTCTGGTGGTCGCAGTCAACTACTTCAGCATGTGGGTCGAGGCAGAGCCCCTGGCCTGAATCACCGAGGAAAAGATGATACAATTCCTGTTCAATAATATTTGCTGCTGATTCGTAATTCCGAAAGTATTAACCTCAGATAACGGAACTCAATTCCAAAGGAAACGGATCCAAGCTAGGTGTCTCGACATGGGAATTAAACAACGGTTTGCCTCGATTGCACACCCGCAAGCAAACGGGCAAGTCGAAGTGACCAATCGAACCATTCTCCAAGGATTGAAGAAAAGGTTGGAGAAAGCGTCGAGAGCTTGGGTCGATGAGTTGACAGCAGTCCTATGGGCCTACAAGACGACCCCAAGAAGTTCAACAGGTAAATCCCCATTTCACATGGTTTACGGAATGGATGCGCTCCTGCCAATAAAGGTCGGTTTAAACTCTCACAGGTCGACGTTCTACGAAGAAAAGAAAAACGAGGAGATGGTTGAGGAAGCCCTCGACTTGATTGAAGAAGGACGAGAAGAAGCCTGGATGCGATCAGTCGAATACAAACAAAAGATGCGTGCTGCTTTCGGCAAAAAAGTTCAAACCCGACGTTTTCAAGTTAGAGATCTAGTCCACAAACGAACCGACACTCTTAAGCATCTAGTCCAAAATCGTTGCTCGACTTCGACCAGCTCGCAAGTGGGGTTGGGGAGAAGACGAGTTGAAAAAACTTGCGTTTATCAACTACGAAGCTGTTAAATTTGTTGCTTGACTTCGACCAACTCGTAAGAGGGGTTGGGGAGAAGACGAGTTGAAAAACTTGCGTTTATCAACTACGAAGCTGCTAAATTCGTTGCTCGACTTCGACCAGCTCGCAAGAGGGGTTGGGAAGAAGATATAAGGAAATAACAGCAAGATAACTCGAGATACACGCAACACAGCAGTTTTAAAAAAGAAAAAAAATAACGGAAGTACAACAACACAAGTGACGAAGAAGAAAGAATAACATTATATGGATAATGGAAAATTCATTACATGCCGAGTCGTCCTGGCCTTTACAAATCTCGAAAATAGGCCAAGGACGACTAATACCCTAACATCTTGCGCAATCTAAAAATAATAATAAGGATAAGCAAACGATGGCACAGCCCTGAATCAGACTAGCACATTTAGGAGTCGTCAGTCGAGTTCTCGATGGCATCATCTCCACCATCCATCCCGACAGATTCGGTCTTATTATCAGCATCCTTTTCGGCATCCTCATCGGCAAGCGGCTCTGTCCCCTGCTTCTCGGCCTCCACCTCCTCGACTTCCTCCTGATGATCAGCCCCGCTTGGCCCGACTAAGTCGGTCGGACCAGCCAAGGGGTTGGGGGGAACCTCGAGTTGAGTACTCAGACCAGCCTTGCTAATAGCCCAAGCCTCGAGTCCCGACCACCACGAGTAGTCGTCCGGGAGAGAGTCGTCGCCCTCATAGCCCTCGGGGTCGGGGAGCGTCGCCTTGACCTCCTCGTGGTCGAGCTTGCCGGCGAACTCAGACCCCGCCACCACAGCCTCCCATGCTGCGAAAGTATGCTCAAAATATTGGCGCGGCAGAGCTTGTCGAGGAAGGCAGGGGAATTGCAGAAGGCTTTGACGACCTCTTGGCGATAGGTCTCGAGAAAGATAGCGCCCATGGGGGACTTCAAGAAGGTCCTTCGCCCCTCCTCGACGCCATTCTCCTTCTCGACTAGGCATTCATCACAAGTCTTTCCGAGGTCGTCTTTGAGCTTGCCATTCAGGTGCAGAGCCACGGCCTTGTCGGCTTTCAGCTTGTCGACACGGGCTCTTGAGGCCTCCAAGTCCTCTTTCAGCGCCTCGATCTCCTGGCACTGAGCCTCACACTTGTCCTCGAGGGACTTGGTGGAGACAGCGGGAGCCTTACTCCCTTCCTCGAGGCAAGGAAGCGCCGCGGCCAGAAACTGTGAGAGAATATTAAAGAAGGATGAGCAAAAGATAAAGCAAAAATATAATAATACTAAGTCGATTGAAAAAAAAAAGGAAAAAGTACCAGGGAGAGGCATTGAATAGCGTAATTGAACGGTAATAAAGATTCCCCTCGACGCGAGCCTTGTCGGCCTCGGGGATGAGAGAGTTGAAATACTTGGCCACCTTATACGGCTCGGGATTATTCCAGAGCCGGGAGGGCATTTTGATCGTCACGTCCTTGACGGTGACCGGAGAAGAAGGAGCCCTCTCGACCGATTTGCCCTTGCCCTTGTCGACCTTTTGACGCTTAAGGTCATCAGGGATCAGGAAAATGGCCCGGTCGTCTTGGGCCCTGTTTTAGGAGCTAGAGCCCGACGATTTGTGCTGCTCAACAGCACCAGGGTTTTCCACCCTCGACTTTTTCGCTGCAGTCGTCTCGGCTGCTACGGCGGCAGGCCTCGACCCGGATCCACTCCCGGGTCGAGAAGGAAGAGGAACAGAGCCACCAGCCGGCTTCTCAATCGACTGTTTCTTCTTCACCTCAAAGCGTTTGAGTGTCTTAACTGAAACGAAACAGGCAGTTAGCAACCAAACAAGGGACAATTAGCAATCACAATACGAGCAATCAAAACACGAAGTCGATCTCAGGAGAAGAAATATCAAAGGCTTACGGGGATCATCGAGACGAGGAAGATCCTCGTAGATGACAATTCGGGCGTGATTGACCAATTCACGGTCCTTTATTAACTGACGGGCACTATATGTGTGCTTGTTGAGCTCTTTCAACAACATCTCGAACCGATCAGAGCGAGGCCGTTTATTTTGCTTTACTTTCGATGTAATCCAAGTATTTACATAAGGATACATACCGGAAGCGGGTCGAATGAAGACGTACTTCGACTTCCACTCGGTAACGTTTGATGAAAGATCGTCGAGAAAAGTGACACCGGCGCGACGACCCAAGCAGTGGGCGCCTTTGGTAAGTCAGAAGCCATAACAGTAAAAGAAAAATTCAGGTGAGAAGAAGTGAAGAATTATACTGGAGACGACTATAAAAGCTATCATGATGCGAATAGAATTCGGAGAAAATTGGTTTATTGGTACATTATACATATTGTTGATCAGCAGGAGCTCGTCTTGAATAGGGAAACGAAGACCAAAGACGACTTGGTCTACAAAAAAGGTATGACAGCCAGGAGGAGGATGGGCAAAATCGTCGTTAGGGCCAGGGGCGATCAACTCCCAGTTAGAAGGGAGCCCGCTAAATTTTCTGAAGCCCTCGACCTCGGCTACAGAGGCATAAGAAAATGGGTTTAGAACAGCTAACCTAGCCAAAGGGCAAGCTACTGATACAGTATTTTGAGAGTCGAGAAGAGAAGCAATTATTGGTACAGACACAGGACTCGTTCTATATACAGGAATGCCTAAGAGCCTAAGAGGTATACCTCGAGGAATAAGGTCGAGACGAGGAGAGCCCCCTCGAGAAGGGCTCTTCGAGACGTCAACCAAGCCACCCGCCAGAAGCGCTTGGTCATATTCATTCCAGTCGACACTGGAAGCGGAAGCATGGGAAGAAGAAGTGCTGAGAGGTGCCGAAACCATCTTAAAACCGACCACTTGGACTGAATCGGACGACTGAGGGCCCTCGTCGATCAAGCCATCAAGCGTGTCGGGAGAAAAATCGGGATTGGAAGCCAAAAGGAGAAAAGAAGAGGTTGAAATTAGTAAAAGTCATGAATTAAGACTGGTCAGAACAAATAAAGTCAACCCACGAAGGTCAACATAGAATAAAAGAGCAAAAAGAGGGCAATTGCTACAAGATGGTCGAGAGATGCGAGAAAGTCAAAGCAACTCGACTTCTATCAACACACAAGGAGGCAATGAGTTGTAAAACTCAACTAACTCGACAGAGATAAATCAGTAAGTCGATGTGAGTAGACTTGAGAAAGGAAAAAGAGAAGAGAGGTCACCAAGTCGATAAGAACCAACTCAACAGAGTGCGAAAGTCGACTTCATAGCAAAAGTCGACAACCAACAAGACACAAACAAAAAATCCAAGCAAAGCAGGTGCACAAAAGATTCAACACAAAGTTCATGAGAAAAAGTTTGGAGAACATGAAGGACACATGGGAACTTCAAAGCTAGAAAACCCAGAAAAACCAGAAAAAGAAAAAAAAAACAGATAAAGAAGTTGAGAAACAAGGGAGTTGCGAACTTACTCATGGTGGCTCGATCATCTGAACTCTGAAAGAACTTAAAATCGCCGGAAAGGAAGAACGCCGGTGAAGTCGAAAATATGAAGATCGCCGGAGAATCAGAGAAAGCTTGAGAGTTGAGAAGGTTGAAGGCGTGAAAAGTGGTCGGCTCTGAGATTGAAAGGTATTTATATATAATGGTGATGGATGCTGACCGTTGGATCAGCAAGAAAACCAACGATCTTGATGAAGCACAGAATCCGAAGAGTCGGCGGTTGAGGTGACGCGTCACTTCAGGGTTTTTGAAATTTGAAATTCAAAAATAATGTCAGAATGTCAGACTTTTTAAAAAGTAATCATAAGGGGGTGAGGAGAGGCATTCTGGCAGAATAACGAGACGATCTATCAACACGACGAACAAAAATGAATATGGTGACAAGTCAAATAAAGTGCGGCATCTGACCACCAAATTTACTCTTAAGCACTCGACTGCTTAGAGTAATTTTTGGGGGACTAGATGATATAGCCATATATAGATATACCGGTCTAAGTGTTCTCCACTCGACCGGAAGGAGGCTCAAACCGTTCAAATGTCGACATGCGCCCATCGGCTTCCTCAAGCCGACTTCCTCAAAGTCGACCCTTCATAAGAATGATGGTGAGAAATGACAAGATCCCATACATGTCGACTCCCAGAAGTCGACTTCGTTCAGCCGACTCCCCGATAGTCGACATCTACCTAAGAAGACCAACAAGAGCGTAACCTCCGAATAACTAAAGATCCCGAGTCGACTTCTCCATACTCGATGTCGACTCCATGCACCTCGAGATGTGAGGTACACTGACGATTCGATACACTTACGACATTTCTGAGGACCTCTTGTCCTCCAATTTGATAAGAAGGAATCTTGTCATGACTCAACAAGGAGGGAAGACGAATCGACCAGGGCAATTTAGACCTTTCAGGTCAACCGGCCAGGGCATTTCGGGTACTTTCCTTCTATATAGAGGAGGTGAGGTAACCCTAAACCGTAACTTCCATTCATTCCATACTCTCCTTCTATATAGAGGAGGTGAGGACCTTTCAGCCTCTCTTCATTTCTTTCACATACTGATTTGAGCGTCGGAGGCTCTATGCCGGAAACACTTCCGGCGTTGAGTTCTTGCATGTGTTCTCGCGGTCTAGTAGCGGTTCGAAGGTGATTCAAGCAGATATGAGCTCAAAACCACCGCTTCTCTTCAGATCCAAAAGTAGACCCATCAATAATAAATAATAATAAACTAGATAATAAGTTTATACGTGTATAGTTTATTCTATATATTTACATCTTTACAAATATTACAAACTATGAGTAACTAAGTATTATCCAAGTAAAATTCTATGTATAAATCTATGAAATTGTGTCTTTATATGCGATATTAGTATATAATATGCGATAGAGCTAGTAGGCTAATAGCATACTTTATCATATATAATTTATGTGTTAAATTTAGACAACTATTTTTTTTTTATCAAGTGTTAGATATATCTCGCTGTATGATTTCAAATAAATATTATATTGTCAATTTGAATTTAAAAGTACATCATATTACTTAACAAAATCAAAAATCAATTTCAATGTTATATTTTATATCATGTTTTACAATTTATTTTGCATTTCAATACAATTTCTTTATCATGTATGAATAACAAGTAGAACATAATTATGAATCGTAATTTAAATGGAATATAGGAGAATTCTATATGTTGAATTTATCAATTATCTATGCTCATAATTTGTTTCTTTAATTTACCAATAGTTATAGGTAGTATTATTTTACGTATCACGATCTTTCTATTACAAACTATGAGTAATTAAGTATTATCCAAGTAAAATGCTATGCATAAATCTATAACGTATTATCGTTGTTTCTTTGGAGTATGGTCATTGACAATTCGTGAAACGCCAAAATAATGTATAATATGCGACAAAACTAACAGCATGCTTTTTTTTAACTAATAGCATACTTCATCACATATAAGTTATGTGTTAAATCTATACATCTGTTTCTTTCTTCTGCTAATTAATAGATATCTCTCGTTATATCATTTCAAATAAATATTATATTGTCAATTTGAATTTAAAAGTACATCTTATTACATATTTTTTAACAAACACAAAAATTAATTTCAGTCTTATGTTTTATATTCATTTTTTATAACTTATTCTACATTCCAATATAATTTCTTTATCCTAGATGAATAGCAAGTAGAACGTAATTATGAATTATAATTTAATTGAAATGTAGTATGATACTATATATTGAATTTAACAATTATATATGTCCATAATTTGTTTATTTAATTTACCAATACTTATAGGTAATATTATTTTACGTATCATGATCTCCTTAGCATAAAATTTGTGTATTCCCTTATCTTTAAGATATAGTTAAGAATTTCAAATATTTGTTAAAAAAATAATTCTTATATCAACAAATAACATAAAGAAAGCGTACAAATAGTTTGATATATAGATAGCGACTTTTAACTCGATATGTTTTACATATTAAACAATATAAAAATGAAATTACTTATGTTCACTTACTGTATTACATAAAAATGGTTGTCCAGTATTAAATACTATATTTAATAATTGATTTTCTCTATAATCAAACTCGCTAAATACATCTTTATTTAAAAATAAATTAAATAAAAGAATATGCATAGAAATTTAGAAATAAATTAAATATATATATATATTGAATGGCTGAGAATGAGATTAAGTAAAAATTTGTTTAATACAATGGCCCGCTAATTAATATATATTGGAAAATTCACTAAACCCAAGCCTCTCTCTCTCTGCTCTGCACGACATATCCATTATCAGATTCAATCTTCTCAATCCTCATCTCAATTATCGGCGACGTCTCTCCTCTGATTTCCGACCTCCGCCCGGCGCGCACGCTTCCGCTTCCGGCCTCCGTATCCGACGCCCACGTCTCCGTCTCCGCTCGACGACCTCATTCCTCACGATTTGGCTTCGCCCTGGCTTCAATTTGGCTTCGATTTGACTGAATGTGTGAGTTCTTTTGGCCTGTGAGTTTAGGTGTTGTGAATTTTGAGTTTAATAATCTCATTATTGTCTGTAACTTTGGCCTGCTTACTGCTAATTGCTGTGACTTTGAAGTCTTGAAGGACTTGTATAGTGTTTGTAAATTTGTCCATTCAAAATCAAAACTTTGGCCCTGGTCTCTTCTTTACTCATTGGCCCTGGTCTCTTCGTTACTAATTCGGGTCACCGGATTACCCGACGGGTAAAACCCAACCCGAACCCGGTGATGGGTAATCGGGTAGCAGACCGGGTACGGGTACGTTTTTTAACTGGCGGGTCGGGTACGGGTACGTCAAAACCCGTACCCGACCCGACCCATTTACATCTCTAGTACTCTTGACATTTGTGGTCCTCTCTGTTCGCCGGCGGCCGGCGCACCGACTGAAGAAGCTCCGCCGCCGTACCTCCTCTCCACAACCAGAGGCCCTTTAAAAAGTGCATTATATTCTCCATTCCATTTCTATAGCTACTCATTTGCAATCGTACATAAAACCTGGCAAAACCCATCTAATACGAACCCCAACCTTTGATTTTTATTTGTGCATGTTCGACGGGCAGGCTGATCTCTAATCAATTTATGGCCTCTAAAGGTAAAAGAAAAAAGGCTGCTTTTATTTTCACACATTTAGCATCTGTATTTGTTTCGAGATGTAGAACCGGAAGCTGTTTTTTGCTTTAATCTTTAGTACCATCAATTTTGCTCTTCGTTATAGGATTTTTCTTTTCAGATTTATTTGTATATGATAATAGTATCAATTGACCACTGAGATTTTTCTTATTAGTTGTCCGATTCATTAATGTGCCAAAGTATGCACTATGATCCGTGTTTGCTGCTTTTTTCCCTTTTTTTTTAAGCCAAAAGAAGAAGATTGAAAAGAAAGAAGAAGCTCTAGCTATCTTTCTCCCTATGTTTTTAATAGATTTGATATGTTGGACTAATATACTCTCCTCTAATTTCATAAAAAATAGTCCGAAACATGTCAAGAAAAGAAAGTAATGATGAACAAATGAAGTTCAACAGAGAAGAAGAAGAAGAGGATGAAGATGATGATGATAACAGGGGTCATGATGCTTGGGAGAGGACTTACGCCGACGAGAGGTCATGGGAGTCCCTTCAAGAGGATGAGTCCGGCCTCCTTCGACCTATCGACAACAAAACTCTCTACCATTCCCAATATCGAAGGCGCCTTCGAACTACGACAGCTGCAAGAATTCAGAAGGGTCTGATTCGGTATCTGTACATCGTCATTGATCTTTCAAGGGTATGCCTACAGTGTTTTTTGTTTTAAATTCTTTTTGGATATGGTTCAAGTTCGCTGTTCAGAATGTGTCTTATTTTTATTTATTTATTTTTATTGATGATGTGTGGCAGCTGTAATCTAGTTTATCGATGTGGGGGTTATGTAGTCTAGTTATGCTTTACTTTCTATAGAGTTTAGTGGGAGCTTTTGAATTGACGTGACATCATGTAGAATTGTAGAATTGGATTCTATGAGGAAGAGACTGGAGCAAGCTGGCCTTACGAATTTTTTTAAAGTAATTGTTACTTTCTGATGATTTTGATAGAAGTATTGATGTTGTTTACTTGTTAACAAAAATTGATTTAGGAAATCTGAAGAGTATCCTGAAAGGTAAGTCATCATAAAAACGACACAAAGTAATGACACGAGGGTGGATTGGTTTTGGAGTTTGCATCGATCATCAAGTTGCACTCTCTCTCTCTCTCTCTCTCTCTCTCTTTCTCTCTCTCTCTCTTTTGTTGATGGTTAAACAACACAAGTTTTAGTTGAAAGGAAGTGTACAAAAACGGAAAATCTACTCACATCAGTCTATGGACATGCTTTTTCCACAGGAAAATGTTTCAGAGTTCTTGCAGTAAATCAAGCTTATTTCAAGATTCTTGTGTTCTCCATGTAATTTGAATGGAGTTTCTTGACTTTAGTATGTTCATTATCTTATGGCACGTCTGATCATTTCACTTGCAGGCAGCTGGCGACATTGATTATAAACCCAGCCGATTGCTTGTTGTGGCTCGACATGTCGTAGCTTTCATCAGAGAATTTTTTTATCAAAACCCTTTGAGTCAGATTGGATTAGTTACATTGAAAGATGGGATAGCACATTGCCTAACAGATCTTGGCGGAAGTCCAGAGTCACACATAAATGCTTTGCAGAATAAGTTGACGAGCTCGGGAGATGCATCACTGCAAAACGGCCTCGATCTTGTCCAAAACCTTTTGAATCAAATTCCCACATACGGCCACCGAGAGGTTCTCATTTTGTATTCAGCTCTTAGTACCTGTGATCCTGGTGATATTATGGAGACAATTCAGAAATGCAAAACTTCCAAGATCAGGTGCTCGGTTATTGGCCTCTCGGCTGAGCTCTACATCTGCAAGTATCTCTGTCAAGAAACAGGTGGGATATACTCAGTGGCGCTAGATGAGGTGAGCTGCATTTGTGAACGGTGCTTGTAAGTTGTTATATATGGTTATGTTACAAGTAGTTGGAATAATTTTGGAAACTGCCCTTTCGATTCAGATATTTTAATATAATCCAACTAACCTTGAAATTTACAGAAGTCACCCCTTGAGATGTTTGATCCCGCCTTACGCCTTACATTCTGCTCCAACCGTTACTGGTCAAGTATTTTACCATCACATCCTTCAACTTTTTTCTAGATATTACAAGTAACAGTAGCTGTTGTCCAAATAATCATGATATTGGAAAAATTTAGTGATACAACTGTTTAAAAAAAAAGACGAGAATTTAGGGTCCCTTTGAATATTGAGAAAGTTGGGGGATGTAATTGTAAGTTTATTTGACAGCATCAGCAATTCCTAATAGCTTCACTAATGGGTTGCAGCAGAATTTAAGGTCTTTGTTGACCGCAAGGATGGTTTTTGTCGTTAGATCAAGGCTATGTTTGGTAAAACTAGCTGATAAGCTAGCTTACAGCTTATATGTAATTTTTGAGCTTATAGCTTATAGCTTAAAAACTAGCTTATATGATAAAAGTGTTTGGTAAATTAGCTCATAAGCTAGCTGAAATAAAAAAATTCAACTAGCTTATTTGAAAAGCTACCTAAAGTAGCTTATGAGATAAACTCGAGCTTTTTAAAAAAGCTTGTCCTACCAAACGAGGCTTATTTGAATGTAGGGAGCTTATAAGCCAACCAAATAAGCTATAAGCTAGCTTATTTGGCTTACCAAACATAGCCCAAATCTCAAAGGTAACTTTATGCTTAACCCTTAAGTAGATTTATGGGTAGAAGCATGGAAGCATTTTTTTCCACTAAAAATCATGTAAGTATTCCTTCTTGAGAACCCGAATATTCGAAGTATTAATCTGCAAATAACTTTCATTAGTGTAATTCTAGTTCTGGATATCTTCCTATGGCAGTCCCACTTAAAAGACTTGGTGTTTGAACATGCACCTCCACCACCTGCTATTGCTGAATTCGCAGTCGCAAATCTGATTAAGATGGGCTTTCCTCAGCGAGCAGCAGAAGGAGTAATCTCAATCTGTTCCTGTCATAAAGTGGCTAAAGTTGGTGGAGGCTACACTTGCCCGAGATGCAAAGCACGGGTTTGTGACTTGCCCACAGAGTGTCAAATATGTGGGTTGACTCTTATATCTTCACCCCACCTCGCGAGGTCTTATCACCACCTTTTTCCAATTACCCCGTTTGATGATGTGGCGCCGTCAGTCTCGAACAACCAACGCCATCTTTCCAAAAACTGCTTCGGCTGCCTGCAAAGCCTCCTGAATCCTGGTATTTGTTAAATCCGTAGTTAAGCAGGTTTTCTTGCTTTGCTTTTTCAAGTTACTTATTACATGTGGTCTTAATTATAATTTTGCTTTGTGCTCTTGTGTTTACCTTATATTCGTTCTTATTTAGAGCATGGATTAGTTCTTTCTGATTCTTTATATCGTAAATAGTCCTGTAATAGATATGACTAATCCTATAGACTGTAATCGAGATTTCTTTTAAAAGAATTTTGAATGAGTAGAAAACACTCCACGATAATTGGTATGCCTAAATCTCATTTTGCTTATGCAGGGAACATGCCAGCTCCTTGCGTTTCATGTCCGAAATGCAAGAAATACTTTTGCCTGGATTGCGACATTTATATTCACGAGAGCTTGCATAACTGTCCGGGTTGCGAGAGCTTCCGGCATTCAAAAACAGCTAGCACTGCTGAGTAGTTAGAAAACTGTATGTCGCCTTCTATCATGTCGTTTGCAGCCAGTAGTTGGTTGTCGAGAGACATTGATATTAATTTTGCTACATTTCAAAAACNNNAAAAGGTAGTAGGTAAAGAACATACAAGAAACCATTTATCTCGATACAAGACGACAGGCTTGTAGAGAAGCGTAATGGCCTTACTTTAAAGTCTTGTTCTTTATGTTGCTGTAGGGAAAAAGTTATCTGGTCCTGATAATCGGCATACGTGACAGTTCTGGTTTCTATTTACACATGTATTTGAAGCACCCTTCGAAAACGGAACCATACCCTACTGTTTTTTCATCCTTTTTCCAGTATACGGCTTTGATTGGGATCCTGTTGATTGAGCAGAATCACAGCTGATGCTTTGTATTCTACTGTCTGCATGCCCTTATCTCTTGCTCTGGGGGAAGTAAACATTTTCTTTTAGCAGCAGAAAAGAGAGTGTTTCCAGTATCATAGAGTATTGATCCTTTCTGCTGATTTTGTTTCCTAGTTAATTCATATGAACTAGTACGGATCCCGTGCGATGCACGGATAAAAGATATTCATTAATATTTATAAATTAAAATGCTCATAAAATAATATTTGTAAATTAAAAATATAGAATCAATATGTAATACAATTTATCTATATTATTATATTAATTTATTTATATTGAAAATGTTATATGGAATTTCAATTGTTCAAAATTACATAAAATATGTCTATTTAAAATTAGTACACAACCACTACGGTGCACATAATTAATACTAAATTGCATTATATTCATTTTAAATAAGTGTCATTTCAAAATATTTATTCTGAAATTCGATTTGAATATAATGTGATTCCATAAAACAAATATTTTGGTAAAATTTTATTACAATGTAATAAGTATAGTTAGATCCTCTTTCTCCTCTCCGCGTAAAAAATTCCTTTTGTCCTCCCGTAACCCTAGCTTTCGGCGCCGGCGAATTGTGCTCTCTCAGCGTCCATCCGACTAGCCGGTGGACGGCTCTCCGCAGCGCGTCCACGCTTCTATTCGCGGCACTACCACCCTTCGTCTCTCTGGTCGGGGGCGAATATGAGGTCTTCGGCTGATCTCGTCGATCTGTGCTGGAAGGCCGCCGGAGATTCTGGGTGGCGAGGCGGGGTGGAGTGCGGCCACATAGGAGGGACGCGGCTCACGTTGCTTGCATCGTTCTTGTTTAGATGTCCCACTCCCAGCTTTTGCCGACGGCTTCATCACCGGTTCTGCATATTTACAGGTATAAATTCCTGTTCTCTGTTCGTCGGAGCTCTGGTGTGGCAGCGGGTGGGCTGGGGTTCGTCTTCGGGGGCTCGGTGGGGAGCTCGGGTTTGGGCTTTGGCCGGGGCGCCTCTTCTCGCTGGGCTTGGAGGTCAGCTCGGTTGCAGCTCTTCAATTTATGCCTGAGTCGGGTCACTGGCACCTCAGATGTGCAGGGGTGTTGCGTCTGGGTTCGTCCTTGCGGGCTGGGTGGATTGGTGGTCGTTTCGGGTTGGGTTCGTCCCTTCGGGCATGGGCGGCGCGGCCGAGCGTTGACGCTATTCATCCCCTTCCTCTCCTTTCTCTGTTTCGGAGTTCGTGGGAGGTCGCCGACCGTTTCCGGAGTTGGCTAGTGGTGATAGGCAGTTTCGGGGTTGGTGTCGGATTGGCTATTGGTGTTAACCAGTTGGGGGTCGATTGTGGTTTCTTGCGGTTGATGTGCGGGTCGGTTTTTCGGATTGTTCTGAGGCTTGAGTCATCGTCTCGCTAGGCCTTCTGCAGTAGCGGGCGTGGTATCAGAGTTTTGGAGCTCTCCTTGGAATCGGCTTTGTCTGCTATTCTTTTCGGGTGTATCTGCTGAGGGAGGCTTTTTTAGTTTGTAGTTTTTTGTTATTTGTATGTTTCGTTTGTTTGTTCTTGTTTTGTGTTGTTTGTGTTTTAGGTATGGGCCGTTGGCCTCAATTTACCTGAGTGTGACCACTCGGACATTATCCTGATGGGGTCGTTTGTTTGAGTTTTTAGATTACCCTGTTGGGGTCGGTTCTAGGGAGTCTTTAGGTTGTCCTCCCAGTTTTTCAGTTGTTGGCTGGTTGTATTCAGCCGTTGGCTGTATGTATTCAGCTAGTGGTTGTACTTTCGCACGTTTGTGCTATTTTATATATAATATCTCTATTGTTTCGAAAAAAATAAGTATAGTTATGAAACTTATATTATTTATTATTTAAAATACATTATTTTTGTATAAATTATCCAAATCAAAAAATTAAATAGTTGAATAATTACTTATCTGCCGTTAAAATTTATCAAATAATTCTCTAGAATTAAATTATAAATTTTAAATTTTATTAACCCACATTTGTCAAAAGATCTTTATGATTTTCAAGATGAATATATATCAATTTTCTGAATTATCATTAATATCTCATGGCAATATATTACGGGGATTGCTGAAATTTGAGAATCATATCACCTTGATTTTATAACAAATCAACCTAAATTCAAATTTCATACTCATACCAAATAAAATTCATACCGCTTATTTTTTTTTTTTCAAAATTTACAAATACACTTCCATTCGTAACAAATAAAATACATAACGTTTAAATTCGGACATTCCATACCAAAATAGAATTGCCCACTTTATACCATAAAATTGGACATTTATTAATAACAACACATTCCCTACAAAAAATAAAATAAATGGCCATCAGGTACCTAAAAAAAATTGCATACTTTATACCAAAACCGAATTTATTATTTAAAAAAAAGAATTTATTAATTTTGCTAACTTTATACCATAAGTTGATTAATTATTTTGTAGAGGCGGAATTTTGTAAATTATTATTTTTTAAAATTATTATGTTTAATAAATACAAACCTAGATATATATGTATCACTACAACAAAATGATGAAATTTCAACAGAAAGTTCCAATACAATTATATTTATTGGTATTCCAACGGAGGTGGAAATAAAAATTCCAACGAAAATTGCAAATTCCAACGGAAGTTCCTACGGTAAAAAACCATTGGAAAAATAGCCGTTGGAATCATCAAATTTCATCTAAAATTCCAATGGAGAAGTCATTCTAACGCAATATTTTTGTTGGAATCATTCCAACGGAAGCTATACAATTGAAATATCTGTTGGAATATATTATGGTACGATTTTTCGTTGTAATATAAAATTTTTTTTGTAGTGTATAGAAATGCCAAAATATACTACAAGTGATATAATTGTTTTAATATTCAAATTAACCACACGTTTCTCATATCCTCATAAAATGTCCATACTTATCTAATATGAAGTTTGAAAAATATAGATTCTTTGACTTATTATTTTTGGTAGACAATAATCCTAAATGTGCCATTAAGGTTTGTCTTCCCAAAAGACAGAGACGTACACAATATTTTTTCAACCATCAAAAGATTAATTTAAATCATGAGATATATATACGATGTGTTTACTCAAAAATTTAAATTCAAGCATATAAGATAAAGGTGGAATATACCCAAAAAAATCTAGAGTCAATCATTTCTTTAAATGTTTGAATTTAAATTTTTGACCGAAAATTTTCAAAAAAAGTTACTATATTTAATAAAATTTTAGGCGAGAATCCTAATTATTTTTTAGTTATTATTTTAGTTTTTTTAGGTTGTCTCTTTATATATTAATAGATTTTATAGTATTTTGTAATTTATTTTAATTCTGAGTGTTCAAAGCTTGAAAATAAGTTTAGGACTCCCAATTTTTAATTATATGATATTATCTGAAATTAAAAATCTCTATGGAATATTATCTGATAAGAATTGAAAGCCCTTTTAATGTCTATCATGTAGAGAGTGTCCAAAAAATCGGATCGAAAAGTGGGAGTCCTAAAAAAAATTAGGAGTGTCCACAAAATTTCAATTTCAAATTAGCAAAAAAATCAAATCATCCACTAATTGCAGTTGACGTAGCAATGGTTAATTGCAGTATGTGATAGCTTGACAATTGTAGTTGACGTAGCAATGGTTAATTGCAGTATTTTTCTAGATAAAGCATTTAATAATTATTTGATAGCTTTGTAAGTGTTCATTTTGTAATTAATGAACAGTACATGCACAACATATTTTAATCGCTTTTAGTATTACAAGTAAAAAGCTCGCAAGTATTGCTGGAGTAATGAATATAGTTGCACTTTAATTTGACGTCGCAATGGTTTGCAGTATTTTTCTAGATAAAAGCATTTAATAATTATTTGATAGCTTGGCAATTGTAGTTAGGGGTGTTCACGGTCCGGATTGGTCCGGTTTTAGTCCAAACCATGACCAAACTGGACCTAACGGTTAATTTTTTTTCTTGTCCATAGCCGGACCGGTTTTATTTTTTAACTGACCACAATCCGGACCGCATTTGACGGTCCGGTTTGGCGGTTAACCGGTTAAATCCAAAATCCTTATTTTCGGCCTTTAATTTTTATTTTTTTCATTTTGGGTTTAGTTTTTATTTTTCAATTTTGGGTCCAAAAGAGATTATTTGGGCCTAAAAATTAAGAAAAACAACAATAATAAAATAAAAAAATATACAATTCGTCCCATAAGCATAAAAATACACATTTCGTCCCACAAACATAAAAATACAAAAATGATGAAGATTAAATTATTTAAATTGAACCCAAGCAAGCATTCATATTTCAGTCAGTTTATACACCTGGAATAATAAGAGCAAAGCATTCATAGTTAATGTATTGTATTTGTCGGTCATAGTGAATGACTTAATGTATATATATATATATATATATATATATATATATGTATATTTGTTATAGTTTTTTAATATTTACCGGTCCGGTCCGGTTAAACCGGCGGTTTGCCAAAGGTAATCCGTTAACCGGACCGGTTATTCCGGATTTTTAGAAAAATTAACCACCGGATATTTTAAGGCTTTGTTAACTGACCATTTAATCGATCCGCGGTCCGGATTGACGGTTTTTACGGTTAAAACCGGACCGTGAACACCCCTAATTGTAGTTGACGTAGCAATGGTTAATTGCAGTATTTTTCTAGATAAAAGCATTTAATAATATTTGATAGCTTGGTAAGTATTCATTTTGTAATAAGCGAACAGTACATGCACAACATATTTTAATCGCTTTTAGTATCACAAGTAAAAAGCTCGCAAATATTACAGGCTAACTAGTATGTAACCCGTGCATCGCACGGGCTGTATTTATTTTGGGAATATTAAAAATTGAAATTTATTAATAAATAAAAGAGTGATAATTTGTAGGGAAATTGACAAATAATAAAATTTTTCTCATGAAAAAAAATATATTATTAAAAACTTTCTTGTAACAACATTATTAGTTTAATAACTAAGCAACTCGTCGTTCCCACAAACTAATTTTTTCAACCCTTTTCTATTACTTTCACGTGAAACAAACAACATAATTATCCGTGACAAAAAATTGATTTATTTAAGAACATGCCAACGTACAGTAAAGGCTGATCTTGACTCTTCTTTATCTATTATTTACACGGGTAACAACAACATATAATTGGTTGTGATCACAACCGATTTTTTAAAAACATGCCAATGCACAGTTCTTATCTATTACTTACACATAAAACAACAATATATAATTGGTCGTTGCTAAGAACCGATTTCTTTAATAATATGCCAACGCACATAAAGACTGACCCTAACTCTTAAATGGAACTTTAAGATTAGAAGTAACTGGTGTTCCTGCAACTTAAATGGAATCTTAAGATGGATCTATTTATAATACGATAATTTACTTAGGCAGTCAGAGAAATAAGTTGTTAGTTTATCATTTTAATATCGATTACTTGATTAGTTAAATAATATTCACTAATATTTCTATATTTTTTTATACAAAAAGACTGACGTTGACGGTTAAATGAAACCCCAAAATCAGAAGGAATTGGTGTTGCTGGAACTTAAATAGAAGTCTAAGATGGATCTATTTATAATATGATAATTTATATGTCAGTTCGACAAATGAGTTGTTAGTTTATCATTTTAATATCGATTATACTTGATTAGCTAAATAATATTCACTAATATTTTTATAGTTTTTTATCTTGTTTAAAAGAACATTAAACATGTATGTATAAAATATTAAACACACTAAATTGTATAAAGAATTAGCATCTAATGTTGCGATATTTTTTCTATAAAGAATTACTATAAATAGTGTGCATTAAATGATAATGGCAGGAAAAGATTGCTAAAAATGATGTAAGTCAATTCTTATTTTATATATATATATATATATTGAAAATTATAATGTGACATAAAAAATGTTTGCTTGGGTATTTATAACACAAAATCGTGTGACATAAAAAATGTTTGCTCAATATTATTAAAATAAAAATTAAAAATACTAAATAATATGGTAAATAATCCAGAATGCGTTTGTTTAGACGTGATGATTTTAAAAGATAAGTTTCTCAGTATAAAAGAGCAAAAAATTCGAGATAACAGAAGCAAAAAAATCTCTACATGATTTGGACAATAGTAAACCGAATGATATAGCAGTGATAAAAATTTTTACCATTCTCATCGGTTATTTTATTTAAAATGTGTAGAGATCTTGTAGAATCATTCTCTAATGTTGTATTTATCTTGTGGAATTGTACGTTTGTAATTTTCTTGTAGAATTTTTCTCTAATTTTACGTTAAATCTGCTTACGATTAAAACGTGTTGAATATTTTACAATATTAAACAACACACAATTATGATATCTACATATTTGGGTTAATGTTGTAACAATTTTTGTTATTTTAAATTACCGAGCACCGAATCAAATGATTCGTTTCTCGGGTCGATCTCTCGAGGAAGACTATTCGGAGCTTTGTTTATTAAATAGTCATCTAAATCACAAAAAGGGAAAATAAGTCCTAAACATTCTAATCAAGAAGGCAAAGAATTTTTTACTAATAACTAATGAAAGCAATAAATACAAAAAATAAAGATCTAGGGTTTCGGGAATAATTACTTCCGTTTCAAAACACATTTAATGAACAATAATAACTCGGTTAATTACCTCGACTTATTAACTCGTTTAGAGGTTAAACCACAATAACTTTTCGTAACAAGTGAAAAAACATAAACGAGCAAATAAATGAGACAATCAATACATAGACAATACATTTCTGAACATGTCTACTCTAGACGAGCCAATTTCTACCAATTTCTCTCCTTCCGGTTATGATATCGATATTTAGATTTAGTTTGTCAACCAATCATGTAAAATCAACAAACATCATTTCAACAAATTAATACCCATCCGTATCGGATTGCAACCGACCGAAGTGTCACTCTCTTCGGTTGTATTAATCTACCAAATAAACATTTATCAATTTTAATTTAATAAAACTCGTCAAGATTGAGCTAACAAAATGTACATAAACGAGAATTGAACTGCAGTAATTATCCCCTAGCCCCTAGCTAGGATTTAGCTACTCATGATTAATTTAACAAAAGCATGAAATAATAACAAGCATAATAATAATAAAAACTTATAATTGAAATACAATAAAAGTAAAGAAACACTTACAAATTCACACTCAATTGAACATCTTGAATAACATCTTCTATTACAACTTACAATTCAAATCAAACCAAGAAATGAATAAAGAAAAAGGGTGGAAGAAATAAAAAAAAAAAAAAAAGGAGAAGAGAGGTTGGAGAAGAAAGGAAAATATGGTGTAGAAAATGAAGAATTATGATGGAAGATGATTGATGAATGAGAAGTGAAGAAGAGGGTAGTATTTATAGGAAAATAAGAGAGGAAGAGTGGAGAAAACGGTAAGAAAAAGTGTGTAAGAAGATAGGAAAAAATGGAAGAAGAAAGGAAAAAATGGTGAAGTGTGATGTTAAAAAATGGTGAAGAAGATAAGAAAAATGAGGAAAGAAGATAAGAAAAATGGAGAAATAAGATAGAAAAAATGGAGAAGAAAAGAGGTAAGAAAATAGGGGAAAAAGATAGGAAAATTGAAGAAACAATTGTGAATTTTCGGGAAAATCCGAATGCAATTTCGCGCGCGCGCGTGCGCACGTCTCGACCGGCTTTGCTTCTCGGGCTCGTTTTGGGCTCGTACGAACTCGGAATTGAGTTCCGTTTTTTCCTATGCGTCACTAACGAACCCCTTTATTCAATGATGCTTACAAACCACACTTTTTCCCAAAGTACAAATTATGTGGAATTTCCAATCTTTAAAGGGTCAGTAACTTGCGCGGCTTCGTATTTTAGTTCCGTCCGGATTCATCCGAACTCGAAATCAAATTCCGGTTTTTCCTATGTGTAGCCAATAAGTCCACCATGATTGCCCGGTCTATAGTCGACTCCTCATGAGACTTTCGACCTGCAAACCAGAAACGAAGAAAACCGGAAAAACACACGAAAAACACAAAGAAAACCAAAATGGAACAAAATACATAATAAAACACAAAACTAACTAAAAACTAACAAAAAGACTTAAAACAGGGGAAAAAGAATTACAAAACAATAACGAAAAACATAACAAAAATAGTACAAACAACTCCCCCACACTTAACTCTTTGCTTGTCCTCAAGCAAACAAAACAACAAGCAATTCGAGAAGAAAGATCGAAAAGTCCAAAGTTAATAATCATGCAAAATGAAACTCTCGTCTTCCTCCGGTTATCCATAAAACTCAACTCAAATTTGAAAACACGGTCCCCACAAAATGAATTCAAACGAAACAAAAACTCGTCCCAAGTTATTCTACAAATGATTTACTTAATTCAAACTTCCTTTTTACAAATACACGTGCAAAAAGCTATAAATGGTTTACTCAATATGTAGGAAACAATAAGAACCAACCCAAAAGTCCAATTCTCTTTTTTTTATTATTTCTATTTAATGAGTCGTTTTTTCCAAATGAGAGTCGTTAGGACAATAATTACCTAGGTTTACCCTCAGAGTTTGTCTCCGAGTGTCCTAGGCCGGTTTCCCATACTCATTGACCATATCTATCTCGAGTGAGATTATTCAGATCAAGCAGAGTCTAATCCTTTCAACTCTCACAAGCTCATTTTATTTTTTTTTTTATTTTTTTATTTTTTTATTTTTTTTTTCGTGAGCTACATTTTTCCAAACAAGGTTTCCGAATGATTATTATCTAGGTTTAGCCTCGAGGGTTTTCCTCGAGTTTTCTAGACCGGTTTCCTGGGCTCATTATCTCATTCCATAAAATGGACCGAAACAATAGGAGCCTAATTCGTACTTCCTTGCGAACTCACATCTTATTCACAATATTTTTTTTTTTTTTTTTTTTAAAGGGATGGTAACACAAGGATACATCATGAATATAATAACATGAACATCATAATTCAATCAAGACGTAACACAAGTGTATAGCATAACACGTTAACAATAATCGAACATAAGACAAGATTGTTTCAAGATCACCAATCGAGAATAAACAAGGGACAAAACAATTTTTTCGAACACCATTGTGGTTTCCAATGTCAACAAATCTTCATTTAATTTTAAGGGAACCGTCAAATTCATCAAGTACATCGAGCATGAGAATTATCAATGAAACCAAACGACAATCCAAACTAATCACTTAGTCATTTTGACTTGAAACAAACATTAAGCTTCATATGGGGAAATCGACACAAACACACACCGAAAATGACGCCTAAGCATGCATAATTATGAGATTACTCCCCCACACTTAAAACAAAGCAATGTCCTCATTGCTTGACCAAAAAGCATAGGAAAGAACACACAATCACACAAGCACTCATGCGACAAACATAAACTAAAAATCAAACACACAAGAACACAAATAAGAGAAAAATAAATAAATAAAAGAAAAGTGTGTGCAAACCGAAAATGTATCAAGTCGAGTAAGTCTTCCCATATGAAGTATTCGCGCATGCTCAACCTGGGCGTTCAGCTCAGTCTATGCCGTAACCTGCAAGCTCGCTCCTGGCAAGAAAATCACAAAACTCCAAAACTCCCATTATAAAATAAAAATCAACGAACACACAAGAAAGCAGTAAATCACTTGGGTTGCCTCCCAAGAAGCGCTTGTTTAACGTCATTAGCTTGACGAAACCTGTACAACTCAGCCGGGGTCCAAGAAAAAGTGACGGTCGTGCCACGCCTTCGTATTCTCGAGAAGCGGCAGAATGGGCAATGTGGCAAGACGGCAGGTATAGTGGATCTGTGTGGCTATGTTCTGAATGAAACAGGCACGGGTACGAGCAATCCCCAACTCTAAACACAAAGATTTTCTCACTCGAGCTATGTCGTCAACCTCCGGAAGTATAAGCTTATCTGTGGAGCAAATCGAACTAGATCCTACCCACTTTGTATCACAGTGCAACGGCTTCGGAGACGAATACTCCAACTTGGAGGAGGGAAGGGTGACTTGAGAATCAAACCCATGGATTTCCTCCTCTGAGATATCAACGTTTTGGTGGAGCTCATCATCTTCTTCTTCTTCTGCCTCACACATTTGCTTCATCATACGGGCTTGAGTATCAAGCATAAAGTGGGGATATTCGACTTGGGGAGAGACATTGGTAACTCGATCCTCCAGGACTTGCACGCGCTCCACTAGGTTCTCGATTCGGGACTTAATATTGCTCATTTGGGCCGCTTGGGAGGCTAAAAGAGCGAGAACCTGGTCGAGCTTTGCATTGTATTCTGAGGAATCCTCAAGGGACTCGTGTGACTGCTCGATAGGCCAAGAATCCCACTGCTGCTCGTAGGAGTATGTCCAAGTTTGATCATAGTCCCAAGAATCGTGGTATGGAGGTGATTGGTTCAGATGTGCACACCGAGTTGCGGTCTCCTCTTCCTGAGCTAACTGAGATGTTGCAATTTCATAGATACAGTCGAGCTTCTTATTGAACTGCTGGGACTCATAAGTTTGCTCGACTATGTATGGATCCCAATACTGCTCGGAAGAATATGAATATGACTGGTTGTGGTACCCGGTGTGATAACTCGGCTCGTTCTCCCATGATTGGTTGTGCGGATATGGGAAAGCACGATTGAAATTCATAATACCTACACTGCAAAACAGAACACCCACACGTAGCCACGAAAAAAAAAAAAAATTATTATTATTATTATTATTTTTACAATCGTTTTACTCGTAAAAACTTTCAAACGATAAAATTGTTTTACTCATAAATACTTTCAAACGAAAAAGTCGTTTTACTCGTAAAAACTTTCGAACGATACAATTGTTTTACTCATAACTACTTTCAAACGAAAAAATCGTTTTACTCATAAAAACTTTCGAACGATAAAGTTGTTTTACTCGTTAAAACTTTCAAACGAAAAAGTCGTTTTACTCGTAAAAACTTTCAAACGAATATAATGAAAAAGATTTTTTTTTATTTTAATTTTTTTTTTAATTTAAAAAAAAATCAAAAGAAACACTGAAATTAATAAAATTCACAAGAACAAGAGAAATACGGAAACAATCGACAACTAGTTAATAAACTTTGCGTCCTACTCGTTTTCCCCGGCAACGGCGCCAAATTGTTGTAACAATTTTTGTTATTTTAAATTACCGAGCACCGAATTAAATGATTCGTTTCCCGGGTCGATCTCTCGAGGAAAACTATTCGGAGCTTTGTTTATTAAATAGTCATCTAAATCACAAAAAGGGAAAATAAGTCCTAAACATTCTAATCAAGAAGGCAAAGAATTTTTTACTAATAACTAATGAAAGCAATAAATACAAAAAATAAAGACCTAGGGTTTCGGGAATAATTACTTCCGTTTCAAAACACATTTAATGAACAATAATAACTCGGTTAATTACCTCGACTTATTAACTCGTTTAGAGGTTAAACCACAATAACTTTTCGTAACAAGTGAAAAAACATAAACGAGCAAATAAATGAGACAATCAATACATAGACAATACATTTCTGAACATGTCTACTCTAGACGAGCCAATTTCTACCAATTTCTCTCCTTCCGGTTATGATATCGATATTTAGATTTAGTTTGTCAACCAATCATGTAAAATCAACAAACATCATTTCAACAAATTAATACCCATCCGTATCGGATTGCAACCGACCGAAGTGTCACTCTCTTCGGTTGTATTAATCTACCAAATAAACATTTATCAATTTTAATTTAATAAAACTCGTCAAGATTGAGCTAACAAAATGTACATAAACGAGAATTGAACTGTAGTAATTATCCCCTAGCCCCTAGCTAGGATTTAGCTACTCATGATTAATTTAACAAAAGCATGAAATAATAACAAGCATAATAATACTAAAAACTTATAATTGAAATACAATAAAAGTAAAGAAACACTTACAAATTCACACTCAATTGAACATCTTGAATAACATCTTCTATTACAACTTACAATTCAAATCAAACCAAGAAATGAATAAAGAAAAAGGGTGGAAGAAATAAAAAAAAAAAAACTGGAGAAGAGAGGTTGGAGAAGAAAGGAAAATATGGTGTAGAAAATGAAGAATTATGATGGAAAATGATTGATGAATGAGAAGTGAAGAAGAGGGTAGTATTTATAGGAAAATAAGAGAGGAAGAGTGGAGAAAAAGGTAAGAAAAAGTGTGTAAGAAGATAGGAAAAAATGGAAGAAGAAAGGAAAAAATGGTGAAGTGTGATGTTAAAAAATGGTGAAGAAGATAAGAAAAATGAGGAAAGAAGATAAGAAAAATGGAGAAATAAGATAGGAAAAATGGAGAAGAAAAGAGGTAAGAAAATAGGGGAAAAAGATAGGAAAATTGAAGAAACAATTGTGAATTTTCGGGAAAATCCGAATGCAATTTCGCGCGCGCGCGCGCGCACGTCTCGACCGGCTTTGCTTCTCGGGCTCGTTTTGGGCTCGTCCGAACTCGGAATTGAGTTCCGTTTTTTCCTATGCGTCACTAACAAACCCCTCTATTCAATGATGCTTACAAACCACACTTTTGCCCAAAGTACAAATTATGTGGAATTTCCAATCTTTAAAGGGTCGGTAACTTGCGCGGCTTCGTATTTTAGTTCCGTCCGGATTCATCCGAACTCGAAATCAAATTCCGGTTTTTCCTATGTGTAGCCAATAAGTCCACCATGATTGCCCGGTCTATAGTCGACTCCTCACGAGACTTTCGACCTGCAAACCAAAAACGAAGAAAACCGGAAAAACACACGAAAAACACAAAGAAAACCAAAATGGAACAAAATACATAATAAAATACAAAACTAACTAAAAACTAACAAAAAGACTTAAAACAGGGGAAAAAGAATTACAAAACAATAACGAAAAACATAACAAAAATAGTACAAACAACTCCCCCACACTTAACTCTTTGCTTGTCCTCAAGCAAAAGATCTTATAAAAAAAATACCTTAGGGGCTTGAGGAAGAACATCCCATTCCAATAATATTCATAATTTCGCATCAGATCTACAAAACAAACTATAAAAAAGAAAAAAGAAAAAAGAAGAAGATCAAGATTTTAAGATCTTATGACAAAAGTACCTCAGGGGCTTGAGGAAGAACATCCCATCCCAACCCCGGTCTTTTCCTCGGCTGCCGATCTATCGTCAGCTCGGTCACGCGTTCCATCTCCATATCAAGATCTGGCGAAAAAATCCTGGTCATGCGTATCAAAATACCCTTTCGCTTCGTCCTTGCTTTTTCCTAAGCTGTTGGAGGAGCGAAAGAAAGCGAGTCTTCGGATTTTGAGCGCCCCCTTACGTTGTCCTTGCTTTTTCCTAAGCTGTTAGAGGAGCGAAAGAAAGCGAGTCTTCGGATTTTGAGCGCCCCCTTGCGTTGTGGACCACATCTTTGGAGATGAAAGTCTGGAACATTCATACAATTTCGGCGTTGAGAATTTGATCTGCACATTTATCTTCAAGTAAAACATGGAAAAGATCTTGTTAAGATATTATTGTTGTTAACGATAAAGAAGGATTGTTTTTTATAAGATATTAAATTGATTTTGATAAGGTTGTAATTTAAAAGATTGCTAAATATAAAGAATAACAATTTCATTCAACCGAAGTATAAGGAATGAGAATTTGAAATTACACAGTTTTGAAAAGATTGCCATATTCAGTAAGTCAATTTGGTTGACTGTGATTTTTTTTAAGCTTTCCTCATTTGATTTATTGACCTCTCTTTTTCAATATATATAGATGAATATAACTGCACTTCAATTATAATTTTAATTAGAATTGAAGCATACCAGCAAACCGAAAAAATTTCAAAGCTAATCATGTTGTAGAGAACCGAAAAAATTTGAAAGTTAATCATGTTGTAGATATTATTGAGATTTTTGTCTACATGTTAATAAAATAAAAAAACAGAATTTTTTTTTATTTTGTAATGTTAACACGTATTGAAGCATAGAATTGTAATGTGAACACGTATTGAAGCATGTTTTTTATATTCAATTTTATTTACGAAAAAATTTTGAATTGTAATTTGAAAGACATGCAAATGAAAATTTTCAAAAGAAAGTTACGATATTTAGTTAGTTTTTAAGCGGAATTTTTATTTATTTTTTACTTACTATTTTAGAATTATTTAAGTTACCACTTTATATAATAATAGCTTTGGTCCACTATGTAAAAGTTGGTTTATTGCACTAACAATAAAACATTAAGTTAAGACATGAAATATTAAAGGTTGGATACAAACTAACCCTCAGAAAAATAAAAAAGAAATATTGCACATATACTAATAAAATAATTTATTTGCAAACATTTCAAATCTATAAAAAATAATAGCATAAATACGAGATAAACTTAC
>BKCP01009515.1:312870-325718 GCA_008636005.1 Striga asiatica
ACATACTGTAACTAATGGAAGTGAGAGAATAAATATACCATTCTTAATCAACAATTTAATTATCTAGTATTACCCTAATTAAATAGACAGGAAATCGTACATGTGCAAATATTTTTACAAGGTTGTATATATGCTATTATTTATCATTGGTTTCCGCAGGTATGTAAGTTTCCCTATTCTCAAGAACAATTACAACTATGGTCATGTTGAACACTAAAAGACTGTTACTAAGAAGGTGACAACTTGGCGCATAATTGTTGTAAATTTTGAACACTTTCGGAAGCAAACACCATCATAGGTAAAATCAATAAATATTTTAGGCCACCTCTAACCCAAAAATCAATTCTCATATTCATTTTGCACTAACAGTAATTCATCGACATCAAACAGTAATTCACCTTCAACCGAAAAACTCATTATCAAACTCTAAAGAATATTATGAGAATATTCTCTTTTACATCAAAAATTTCAACTTTTCAATACTACCCACATATTTTACAACTTTACAAATTAAATCACAATATTATATTAAATTCGATTTGAAATTTATGTAATATAATTAATTATACAGTTATAATCCATCTACATAAAAAAATCGGAGAAATAGTATTCATTAAAAATTAAAAATTACAATATACAAGCTGAAAAATAAAAAAAATACATTGAGACAAACATGAAATAATTATTTGGACAAGTAAAACATTGTTAGTCTTTCAAATCTCGGAATGGGTGAATTCCTTACAAAAATTACCAATTAGTTCATTTCGAAGTACAATGTGATCATCTTTATTTTTAAATTTTTTGTACAGAGATATGAATTTCTGAAATCAAGTACTTTCATATGTTCCAATTTCGACCTCTGGCGATGGCGTTTCCATCTCTGTTTCAATTCGTGCACTTAGGTCACGTTTATCCTCAACAATCAAGTTATGCAAAATTATACATGTGATTATTATATCATGTAGCACGTCCTTTTTTCAATAACGTACTGGTCCTGCTACAGTGCCAAAGCATGATTAAAGAACTTCAAATGCACGTTCAACGTCTTTGTTGCATGATTCTTGTTTCATTGCAAAATATCTTTTATTCGAACCACATGGCTCATGAATGCAGAGTGGTAGACCATATTGGATATATGCTTTCAACTGAATAATAACCCATGTTATACTCTTTTTCCTAAATTATATAATAAGCTGGAGGAGCAATACATTGGATTAAATAAGAGAAAAGATGAGATTATTCAAATACGTTGATATCAACGTCAGAGACTGACAAACCGAAATAAGCATGCCATATTGACATAGCAAAAGTGTATACACAAGAGTGATTTGAGATAAAACACTCGAATATATAATTTTTTATTTATTCAAAATCAACCAACTAGAACAATAAGAGAGAAGTCCTTTAAATAGAAATCCTAAAAGCCCCAAGTAAATAACTTGTCTATAAGAAAAGGAATAGGAGAAATAATCAATATTGCATACCAAATCTAATATACAAATAATAAAATAAAGAAAATAATTAATTAAGTCAATTATGCTAGATGATCATGCTTGTCCAAAAAGCCAATGCAATCTTGTATCCACCATCCCCCCGCTTGAAAAAGGTTCTCCCTCGAATTCGACTCAATCGTCTTTGTCAGAATTGTCACCGTGAAAAGGGACCAGATGCATGAAGACATCAGATGTGCGAATGTGCGAAGGAAAACAAAGGTGATAGGCATATGGATTTATTTTCTCCATAATCACAATTGGACTAATTTTACGGGCCAATATCATGGAATACACATGTGCAGTAAATCTATCCATCGTCATTACGACCCACACATAATCGCCTACCTCAAACTCGATATGGTGACGATGCGCATCTGCATGCCACTTGTACGAAGCATTAGCAACCTCGTCTAAGACATGCAGGGAGTCAACATTGTCACTTGGCACTATACTCCCATCGGTGCCAGCCCATCTTTCCTCCTTTGGAAGTGGAAATAGAACACTAGATATGGATGTGACTTTGCAAAGAAATCAAATTCTCTTTGGAAAATATCACATCAATAATTCGTTTTCTGGCAACCGACAGTAGTGCTTGAAACGTTCTACTTGTGGCAGATGGGGTTCTTTTTTCCAAATCAGGAACACAAGTCTCACCCTGCAAATGCCATATCAATATGTGGGAAAAAATATCACTTTTTTGTGATGCTCTAAGTCAGTAACCCTCAACCAACCTCCCTTCGTTGTATCTTAGTGCTTGTAACAACTGAGGCAAGAAGAATGTCACTCTTTCAGGTGAAAATGTCTCCAATACCCTGAGAACATAAGCCATCACTCGTGGGTGACCTTTATAAGCCGGAGTAAGAAATTCCAATGCTTGTGCAATTAAACAAGTTGTCCAGTGTGGCAACTATTGCAAGAGTGTTGAATTTTCATCCACTGCTTTGGGGATGACAAAATAAGACTAACGCTTCAATTATGCTGCGAATCTCTAATAAATATGACTGGGACCCAACAAATGACTTTGAAATTTGAAGAGCTTTCCCCCAAGTGGAGACGCCATAAGCCAAAAATGTAGAAGGTGCATCATGGGCAGAATTAACTGGTGTAGATTGCATGAAGTTGACATTATTGTTTCTGTAGATTTGGTATCCTAAAGATTTGACGAAGCAGAAGAAATCGAACTCATCTCCAGGAGTGCAAATTCCAAACATGATCGACAGAGAAGAAGTGTCAGACCGACATCTCTCGTCACGTGCTCCTCAGCCACATGGTCCTCATCATAAAAAATAGACGGACCCTCATAGTCGAACGATCCTTGCTCATCCACAAGCAGCGTGCGCGGAATGTCGGACTTTGGGCAACCAGTCTATCGATGTCTAGGCTCGCCATATGAAAAACACCGCAAATAGCCGACAACTTGTGACCAACCCTAGGGGCCGGACCCAGCGGACGGCTAGGGCCAATAGTTTAAGGACCTGGGACAGTTGCGGACCAAGGGGTGGCACCAAAGAGCCTTTCGATCACCAAGCCATATGTTGCTCCACCCAAAGATCCCATTGGTGCACATCCGAAATAGAATTAGGGACAAAAAGATTTAAATATTCTGAATAGGTAGACACAAACCGCCATTATGCCGCAATAATACCAATTGGTCCATGGTTTCATGCACATTAACACACGTGAAAAGATAATAAAATTCCTCAGTGTAATCGTTAACTGAGCGCTTCCCTTGACGCAAATTTTGCAATCGTTGATAAAACGTGCGAACATAATTATGGAAAAAATTCACGCTCCACATGCTTACGAAGCACGTATTTCAGCGTTGGTCTCATTTTCAGCAACAGGGGGGTTCGTCCTTTAGGTACTTCACCAAACCCAAGGTAGTTTGGTAAAAGTGCATCTTTTGCTGACATCTCTAGAAAATCAAGCCCGTTTAAGTTTTTAGGCTTTTCAGTAGTTGGTACATGGACAACAGGTACGAGATGATGATGAAAAACAATATTGTTGGTCGGTTGCTCAGGTTGTTGAGTTTGTTGAGTATTCTAACCATCTCAATTGGATGCCATTCATTCAACAGATAGAATATTTTGTCTTGAGATTGTTACAATATCGTATCGAGTTATAACGGAAAACCTACGAACTGAATTGATATGTTTCAATTCTTACAATATGAACTAAGAACAGAAAAACTACAAGAGAACTTTAAAATAGAAAGACAATTAAGCCAAGGAAAAATTTTCTCTTTCTGCAAGACGAACACTCCCCGTAATGTGCTGACGGATTCATGCATCTTGTTCACAAAGATAAAACTACGTCTTAGAGGTTGTAGCACTTCAAACTACTAAGACTCGCCGAACATGAACCGAGTTGAGAATTGAGCACTATGTGTATGATGCGTAAGGCTTTTGAAAATAGCTAGTATAGGGATGATGTTATGTTTGTTCCTTCTGCAACTCTGCCATGTCCTATTTATAGGACTTCCTAGTACATGATACCTTTGGTCATCAGCCAATTAAAGCATGTAACAACCCACTGATGGTTGTTGTAATTGGCAGAAAACGTCCAGGTATTAAAATAATTTGAGTCGGTGAATAGTGAATTAAGGTCGATGTGGTGTATAAATGATTAATTGATATTATTTAATTATATTGATAATATTCGTGATAATAGGGTTGAGTTAAAAGAAAAGGTAATTTGCACTTCTGCATAAATACAAAAATAAAAACTTATTTGCAAGTATGCCTAGGTTAACATAATTATTTGGATACCTACAATATAACTGCTAAACAAAAAAATAAAGAGTTACCATCCCAAGAATCCCGTAACTGACGTGATTCTTTCATTAAATAAAAAAAAAAGAAAGAAAAGAAAAATCTGAACTAAACAATCACAAGCAGCATCGTCCATCACGAACAACGTCGTCCGATCATGAGCAGCGTCAATCACGAGCAGTGTCGTCCATTTTCTAAGCAACGAGATGGTGGAGAACACATATATACAGAAAATATACAGAATATAAACAATATATTATGAAAAATATACAATATGTATACCTAGGATCATGCCAATCCTTATGATTTTCAATTCAAAAATATAAACAGTATATATATATATATATATATATATATGAAAAATATACAGTATATATACCTGCAACTACACAAACAACAAAAAAAAAGCATAAATATACTACATATATACAGCATGTATACCATCTGGTCTGGTCTTCCTCTCAACTAAAACCTAACAACAAAATTCTCCGATCGTCCTTCGTCTCCTCAAGGTGCCTTGGACAAACTCTGTCAGTGGAGATGACGGATCGGCGAGTAGGGATCCGGACCATACACACGTTCGACCTTGGGAGCGGATGAGGTTGCTGAATTTCAAAAATCCGGAGGGACCGAGGTCGTCTAGAGCGACGACGACCATGGCGAAGGCGGCGGCGTAGAAGATGACACAGTAGAAGTCGTCAGGGCAGGCGGAGGCGTCGGCGAGGGGCACCCATGAGGAGAAGACGAGATCGGAAGGGGCGGATTTGATGCCTTTTCTGAACTCAAGGTTGATTGGACCTGTTCGCGGGAGGCAGAGGCATGGCGGTGGAGGATAAAGAGAAAGAGGTTTTCTCTCGATATTAAAGTAGTTGATTTTCTCTCAATATTAAATCGCACTAAATCTGCACTCCCTATAATTAAGTCAATATATTTCACCTGTTTATCATATTATGGCAAATAAGATATGGAATTTTGTTAAATATGCTAAATACTTTAACTAGGTCGTAAGAGTGCAATATAATTTATTTTACCTCTTCCGTTGTGTAATTTCCTCTAAAAAAATGTGGTTGAGTTAAAATGTTGAAATTTCTTTATGTAAACATACCCTTAAGTCTCCTATTTTTAGGTGTTAACACACCACTACTCCACGTGATGACCTTCGTCCGGATACATTGTATCTGGATAGGTCATACGAGTTGACTCAAAACCCGAGTCCAAACCAACTCAACTCAATTTGTATTTTATATTTGGCCACAATTTTGCAAATAAATTTGCAGAAAAAAAAGGGAAATTTACATACATGTAGCCCCTTGTATATATATTTATATATATACATCGTTGCAAACATTAATAGAAAAAGGATTATATTTTGATTTTAATAGTATAAGTACGAGATTTTGATTAAGCTAATCTGATACGTTTCTCTTTCTCCCTCCATATATTAATCATGGCATGATGCCCCCGCTACCAACGCATCAAAAACGGTAATTCAAAAAAGTTTTTCTAAATTGCTTCCATTCACCAGAGCCGTCCGAGACAGAAACAAGTGGTACTGACTACACGGTGCCCCGTAGCTCCCAGGCCTGTCTCACTGTTGTATCACTGAAGGATGTCTTTTTTTAAAAAAAAAATGTAGATTTTTTTACTTATATTCAGGGAACAACGAATTCAAAATTCAAGATGGGATATACATAGCAACGATTTCTTGCAGCCAGAAAAAAAACACCAATCAGCTGGGAAAAAATAAAAAACTATTGTGTTGTTTTGTGAAATTGATAGGGAAATATACGTTGAGCCAAAAATTTGAAGGTATATTCATGTTTTTGTTTTTGTTTTTGTTTTTTTGTTTTTGATCAATTATGAAATTAGTGTTTTTTTTGTTTACTTTGTGCTTTCACTGTGTTGCATCGGGGCATAATCTATTTATAACTCGAAGTTATATTCATTGTTTTTGTAAACACTAAATGTATATTCATGTTTTAATTTTTTTTTTTTTTTATCAAGTACAAGATTAATGTCGGTTCTTTAATTTTTTTTTTTAAAAATTTCATCGTTTTGAATATCGAAACGTAATATATACTGATTATTTATTTAGTAAATCTATTTATTTTACAGGTACATGACTGATGTCAATGTGTTTACAGTTTATACATCACAATGGAGTGTGGATCGACAATGAATACATGAACTATCAAGCCAGAGGTATCCTTATTAGTAAATTATGTAACTACAATCAGCTCCGAGATATTGTTTTTGATAAACTGAAAATAAACGCGTATTCAAATGATCTATATGAAGTATCAAGGGAAGGATGGAGATTGTAATGCAATCCGAGTGATTAGAGCCCTTCGCTTGGATCCAGTTCCCTTTTGTTCAATTCATTACTTGATGACTACGATGCTAGCTACATATACAGAACCAATTTTCCATATTGACATGAGTCAAACATGCAGCGCAGTTGATTCTGATCTAAATGGAAAAGTCAATCCACCGACTGGAAAGGTGAGGCCAGGACGTCTGCGACAACAAAGACTCAAACAGGATAGGAGTCTCGGGTAAAAAATAGGTTCATCAAATGTGGTGAGAAAAGTCATAATGTAAAGACATGTTTAAATCCGAAGAGAGTGAAACAAACTTAGTTCCACTTGGTTACTTGTAGTATAAATTGTGTTATGTTTTAATTTTATGTTTTCATAATTTGACCGAAATTTTAACGTTTCTTTTATATTTGTTTACTTGTTGTTTATTTTTAGTATAATTGTACAATCGTATTTAATAAAAAAAAAATGGTGTAATTTAACGTATATAAATTGTACATGTAAGATTATTTTTTGTCTGCGCTTGTGTAATTTTTATGTGTTATGTGTACAAATAAACAATAAGTAACTAATATACATATACTTGACTAGATTTTTACAAAATATTTTGGTATAACTAACATATAGTAAGAGCGAATATTTACAACACGGGTATTTACTACACATAATAAACATTAGTTAAACACGTCAATATTAAAACATAATATATTCAATGTATGCGTAATACTTAAATAAGAAATCCAGATCACACAATGATTCCAACATTGCATTTTGATATATTAACCTTGTGCAACTTAAAAATCCAAAATACGAGCACGAATATTCATACATGGAAGTTCCCAAAAAACAAAAATAAATAAACATGTATATAGTTGGTACTAAAATAAACAATAGATAAACATGTGCATAATCATACAAATTTTAGAATATACAGTTGGTCAATTTGCTATAAAACAACAGACATGTATACTAAAAATAAACATTAGATAAACATGTACATAATCATACAAATTTTATACGACGTGTTCTCAAAGTTCATACCATGCAAAATTTTATACTACGGGATATTCAAAGTTTGTTTGCAATATAACAAACAATCTCACTGTCGGCCTTTTATTCACTCGAATGTGATTCTTCCTCCTCATCAAGTTTGAATTCCGAATTGGAATCTTTTTTATTCTTTGTAGAATGGCCGATTTTTGCTTTCCCCTTGTTTTTTCGAACCCTCTTCTTCTTGGTGTGGTCGAGCACCTTATTTTCTTGTTGTTTGATTATATGTTCAGACACAAAATCATCTCGTCGTTCGACTCAACCTCAACGGTCTTCGAATTAGGCTTATTGGCACGGCTCGGATCATCGATTTTCTGAAATTGTAGCTTTTTTTGTACAACCTTGCGCACAGGATGTTGAAATTGAATTTTGTGACGAGGTTGGGAGCGAGTAACCCTTGCTTCTTCTTCATTGTTTGCCTCAATTTTTGTCGCTTTGCCATATTTTATTTTTTTGCGGAGATGAATTTTCTGTGACGAGATATGAGAGATGAGAGATGAGGGATGACTTTCTTTTTATTGAGAGATGAATTCTGCACATTGAAACCAAGATATGGAGAAAGATTGATGATTTGCTTTCTTCTTTTACGGTGGAGTGCAGAAGTTGATATATTGCACGTTTCCCGAAAATTATGCACGATTAATTGAGTGTGTTGTGTGTTTTTAAAACTGCCTATAATATATCATTAATTAAATATAATGATATCCTATTAACGGTTAATCAGGGCAAAAAATAACTACTTGACTTATTTAATTAAAGTTAATCACGTAATACTGATAAAAGGTTTGACTATTCGTATTTTTGCTATTATTTCGATAATGAATTGTGCAGCAGGTAATTTTCTCAAAAAAAAAAAAAAAAAAACGAAGATGCGCCTAAGGCCCAAACCTAACATCCATCCAGACCGTCCAAAACCGCCCAAGTCTAATCCACAGTCCAAGTCCAAGTGCCAAGGTCAGGCCCAGACCGGGCGGTCAGCGAGCGAGCACACGCGTGTGGCCAAAATCAACAATTACAGTTGATATGTAACGAACTGTCTTTTATTAATAAAGAAAAAATATTAGCTTCCGAATTTAAGCTATTTCTTTTTATTAATAATGCTCGTTTTGAGTTCCGAGTCCAGTTATTAATCTATTTAGTTCTAAGTTCGACCTTAAGTCGAGAGTCGATTCGGTTTAATTTTATTCAGTAACTGAGTCAGTTTCAGTAATTAATTCCGACCTGTATATTTTTATAAATATATATTAATAGTCGGGATTAATTATTTCAAATCGACGAATTAATTGAAGTCAAGAATATTTCGAGAAATCGTCGAAGTCGAGTCTTGATCGGAATCGAGTTAATTTAACTCGATCAATGCCGAGTATAGTTCAACCCTAGTCGAGTTTGTATTATTTTTCTTAAGATTTTTCTTCTTTATTTAAAGGTCAAGATCAATCCGTTAGATTGAGTCTAAAATTGATCACATTATTAGGCCCAAGACATATATTTTTTTTTCGGCCCAAGTTAAAAAGTCAAGCCGCGCCTAGTGTGATGTCGTGTTCAATTCAATTGCGCCAAAATTATTTCTGGCGAGCCCAATTTGTTAATTCGGTCAACATTAATATTCAGCTTATTTTAAAACCATACTTAAGGGTCAAACCTCTCGCATGGTTAGTGTATTTATCCTTTATAGTTTACACACATATGCTTATGACTAAGCACATCAAATTGCCACTATCAATTCTTATAAGGACAAGTGTCCTTATGAAGTTGATCAAACAAAACCAATACCTCTTCATAAATGGTTTAGCACCGGTTAGAAGGAGAATTGACTTTATTCTGTTCAGCATATGTCAATATATACCATTCCATACTCTGTAGAAAAGATTAAGAGTGCCTAATAGATAGCTCAAGCAAGCCGCACGCGCATAGTCACGGGGGAAAAAGAAGTGCACCGAGCTTCAGGTAGTTCTAGTCAAATTCACCTACACCAAGACATATTAAGTGAGTATCTGGGAGTGTATAGAGTTTATCAAGTCCATCGATTATAGCTAATAACAACCGGGGCTAAGCCTATTCCCGAGAGCGACGTGAGAGACCCGAGAGACCCGAGAGAGGGGGTTCTAGTCCTATTTTTGAGTTCAGGTAAACGAGTTCTAGTCAATTTTTCCAGTTAGTGATATTTTAAAATTTATCACATTAAGAAATCAGGCCATGCATGAGTAGAATAGAAGATTTGAATTTTTGAAGTTATTAAGCTTAAATTCGAATTTTTAGTAGCAATCATATTTTAGTCGAGATTGATAGCTTATAAATCATGTCTTTAATGTTGGTAAAAGATTGGTCAGTTTTGCTATGGAGCCATTCATAGTTATTGACAAATTGTGTATTGACACGTGTCCTGCAATAAATAGACTTTGGACATGTGTCAATATATTAAGTGATGGATGGCTCCATAAGAAAACCATCCGATGGCTCCATAGAATTTTTGAAGATTGGTTTGTTTAGAGTTATTGTACTCGGTCAAGTTTAAGTCGATTTTTAGCCTATTTGTACGTCCGAGTCACGTTAAGCTTCATCCGAGTAAAAGCCATTATTTTAGCTTTATAAGGCATGATTTATATTGTTAATAAGTCGGCCCTGAGTAAGTTGCACTAGAGTTTGTTTATTCGGTGATTTTGGTTTTGTACGAGCCATATCGGCCCTATCGGACCATTTTAAAGTCTAACCGAGGTCAGTCAGGGTTTCTTTTTATTTTTTAGCGTATTGCATTGAAATATGTTAGTTTGAGTTGATAGTCTCGGTGCAAGTCGTCGGACGGCCGAAAAGGTCCTGTCGTAGTCGCTGGTCGCGCATATAGCGCGCGCAGCGCCCGTGTGGGGTCTATAGAGGCTAAGTCCCGCAGTGCTCGTGTCCTGTAGGCTCGACGCACTCGGTCCAGTGCACGCTGACAGCGCGTGTCCCGTGTCCGTGTACCTAGCGATGGCGCACATAGCGCCCACGTAGTTCTGACAGCGCTTGGTAGCGCCCTAGAACGCGGGGTCTCGAGCCTAGACGCTCGTCCCGTGTGAAGGTTGACCCGAGATGGGTTAACTGTACCCAGCCAGTCTCGGTTCGTGTCCAGTAGCACGCCCGAGTATCCATTTGCCATAAGGGTCGCCCAGCAGAGCCCGAGTGGCACCAGTTGCACCAGTGACAGCGTGATTAGGGTCCGACCGTGTCTGCTCGCACCCAGTCGAGCCAGTGCATGTGCCATCTGGCAGCGTTTAGCCTCGTGTCTGCCGCACTAGGGCACCAATAGGCCCTGCGCGGGACCGAGCTCGATCAGCTCGGGTCAGCAGCGAATCGCCCGGTCCACAGCAGACCGGCGGTCCAAGCCAGACCGGTTCACCTCAGTCCAGTCTAGTTAGCAAGGGAATTGGCCAGTTCGGCTGGCGGTTTCAGTCCGTCTTGGTTCGTGTGTTCGCTCCGAGTTGTTTTTCGAATTTTTGGTATTTTTTTCTGAGCCAAACCAGTCCAGTTTAATTATATCAGTTTAATTCTGGACTCAGTATAAATATATCGAACCCTTAGAGTGTTCCATTCAGTCCGGATAAGTTAACAGTTAGAACCGAGCATCATAGCATATAATTGAGTATTCTGAGCATAGCACTTAGTATTTGTTTGCTTATATTTTTATGTAGCTTGAGGAGATAGCTATCCAGCATAGCACTTACATTCCAGAACAGCAGTACAGGTGGGGGCCCAGGCCCAGACTGGGTATTACATTGACTATAATATTTGATATCATGTCCGAGGTATGTATACAGTTTATCCGCTTAAGGTGGAGGCCAGTTTTACCTTATCTTAGGTTCTGGTGGTGGCCCAGTTTGCCTTAATATTCCACTAGAGTGTGCACATGGTTACCGGCTCAGTTTGCCGGAAGATTTCAGTACAGTTTCAGTTTATATATACTGACGATCATGATTTGTTATTATTATTATTGTTGTTTACTTTAGTATGGGCTTCTGCAGAGCATAGTGGACTTTCGTGATTACGCCCCACTGCTCTATCTTTTTCAGGTGACAGGGTCGGCAAGGAGGTGTGAGATTAGCTGGAGTGGTGGTGGTCGTGGACGCAACCCAGTTTTTGGGATTTTATATACATATCAGTTTGTATATTATTTTGCCACATGTTGTTTCCGCTGTCCTTTTTAGTTTGTCGAACTTACATGTTAATATTTTTCAGTTTTATAAGTTTGTTCGATTAGAGGCAATAATTTGTTTTCTTTATGTCTAAATCAGTAGTTGGACCAAGTTAGAGGAAAACAGACTTTTCAGAATAGGTAGGTTTTTCAGTAGCATCCTGAGTTAAGTTAAAATAATTTCGAAATATTTATAAGTGGTTTCCAAATAAAGTTGTAAAATTTTACTCTGATACTAGTAAAAAAGCGGGGTGTTACATGATATATCTAACTTTGTTGTTGTAATGTCTTCAACTCTCTTTATTACAATAAAGAGACTATTTAAGTATTTAAGAGTCCAATGTATGATGAGACGATTAATCTTTTGAATTCCACAAAACATTTCACGTGTCCATTAATGACTAACTTTAATTATTTATTTCTCACTTAAAATTAATTTGATAAAATAAATATACCACTTATATCTACTCGAAATGTAGAAATTTTTTACACAATTTTATTCAACTCGAATTACATAATTAACCANCGTATCAAATTCAATTTTATCAACTGTAACAGTAATTACGTAACGCCTGTATGGTGTATAGCCATGACAACAATGTGAATTATTCATGTATCAACGAACGAAAAATTCTACCACAATTGTAATTTAACAAAGGGGAAGGTCCACTTTTGGTCCTCCATGTTTAGGGGGTATCCAGATTGAGTCCATATTATGTTTTAGTGCCCAATTTTAGTCTTTAAAACAAAAAAATGTAGTCCCTATAATTGGGAAAAATCCACTTTTAGTCCTCCATGTTTAGGGGTATCCAGACTTAATCCCTATTATATTTTGATGCCCAATTTTAGTCCTTAAAAAAAATGTAATCCCTTTACCTTAATTTATTTGAATTAACCGTCCATTTTTTCTCGACCGTTATGTTCTTTATTCTTTAAAAATTTGTTGACTAATGTTAACTTTGACCAAAGAAAAATAAATGAAAATTTAAATGCTGAAAAAGTAAAATAAAAGACAGAAATAGTGAACTGCAGTGAAACGTAAAAAAAAAAA
>BKCP01009515.1:329201-341388 GCA_008636005.1 Striga asiatica
TTTGACGAGTAAATCACATACGTAAAATAAAAATAAAAATAAAAAGTTAATAAAAAAGGAAACCTAGAACAAAAAATGTAAGAAAGAAAAAGAAAATGACCAGCATACACAGTACTTTTTAACATGGATAAAGATTGATGAAATAAGATCCATCCGTCATGAAACAGAGATTTTACAAGGATAAATGCCTTCTAGGACATTATGTTTGATCAATATAATTTAGTAGCTAGAAAATATTCACACCACCCTAAAACTATATTCCAAGTAGTTCAACTGACACGAAGGGATGTAAGTAGCGGATCCTTACTACAAGCAACTACTTTTACATGGGACAGTAGAGTATATGATGAGTTATCAACAAATCTTGATTGCTAATAAATGATTCTGCAAAACAGCAAGGATATTTTTCTGGAAGGAAGACTAATCTACATGACACATTTTGAACTGACAAAAAATTGCATACTTGAAAGAACAAAACTGGAGGTTTCAAATACAGTCAAACTTGACAACGAAACAGAAAATATATTGAAACTGGGAACCAAAAAATAACCCTCTTAGCTTGAAAGCCTATGAAACCTGGAGAATGGGTTGGGCTTTTTTTAAAAAGGAAGAAAAAAAGATTAAAATTATTGCAGCTGAAGATCAAATTATCAGTTAACAAAGTATGTCGTCTAAATCAACCACATTTTTTCCAAGTCAGGAATATTATATCACATCTAAATTATGGGAGAATCTTGAAAAGAAGTTTTATCTGCAAGAGGATATGTCAAAGGAAAGTTATATCTCAAGTAGATGCAACATCGCTACCAGGAAGAGTTTTGTCATATTGCTAACAATCACATCATTAGCTGTTAAAAACAGTGGAGTTTCAGTGAAGCTCGTAGTGGCCGAAACATAGAAATGCAATTAAGCACTTAATACATACATTTATACAGCTAAATGCTTCTACAATAGACAACGGCAAAAATTAATCTTAAAAGAACAATCAACACATTCAACTTGTATAGAACAACAAACCCGCCCTCTTCTTTCAAATAATATCAGAAATCACACATTCCTGCAACATATATCAATAATATAAGATTATATCCTAAAACAAGTGTGGGCTTGATAGGAGGAATTCACAACAGTATATGGACACCAGAAAAAAAAATAACTGAATATAAAGCATGGACATACTTTTATTGACAGCACGATAATAAAATAACAAATTCATAAGTTATATTCTTTCAATTTTTTAATTTCAACTAATAACCAATTGCATATGTTAAAACTGCATACCGGACAGCGAAGATTGACAGGAATGAAATCAGCAACAACTTCAATATCACTATCACTATCAGCATTTTCTGTTGCAGCCCCACCACCAACACATCTACGAACACGAGCCAGTGCATCCTCAAAGACTTCTCCTTCCGACTCTTTTGGAATAATGTTAAGAACCTAGTAAGCGAAGGCCTAGTTAAAATCATGTCTCCGCACATAGTAAGCTGGACACAAACATTTGTCAAAACTCTCAACAAACTTCTGATCAAGTGGAAGATACCAAAAGCCAATGCAACTATACAAGCTAAAGCCCACTCAAACAAGAAAAACGAAGAACCGTCAAACAGTATGAACAGAAGAATTGCATAACCAATGAAGAAATGCACAAAATTACCAAACTCCAGAATGCATATACAATATGAAAGCAGTAAGGTCAAATAACACGCCCCTTTATAAGTTTCAGCAGAGAAAATCACTGCATAAAAGTAGTCCAGTGCTCTCAATGGCATACGGCGGAAAACGCTGCAGGGTGAAATCCCGCCTTAGCGGCCCGTGGCGCCACCATAACCACCATCCTTCACAAATTTCTAATGGCGGTCAGGCAGAAATCCGCCACACTATACCACCAAGCCGAAATTTTGATAACAACAATGAAGTCAGAACACAATAATTATGGATAAATAGCATACCTGCTGCAAAGTGCGTCTTTTGACAATTCTAACTCCCACACAAAAGATGCGGGCATCACATCCTCCTAAGAAGATCTTATTAATTCCATCTCTGGTGCACGGCGTAATCTAAACACAGAACAACAAGTGAAGAAAACATCAAAAGCAATGTAGTCCAGGATATTACAATTCAAATATTTAGTAGAATTGATGATTTTCCCATGCGCAAACAGGAAAAATGAGGAAAACATATAGAGGATGACATTAATGGTGGAAAAAATAATGGAACCGAAATGATCCAATATCACCGAATGTTTAGGGAGAAGTTGTTTTGCATGTGGCAAATGGAGGGGAGATAAGATGTCTGACCCAGAATCTAAAACCAGAACTTGTCTTAATCTACGTGCCAAAAGGAGCAGGATAGGAATGGAATCACGGCAAGCAAATATTGTTGACACAACTAGTACTTCTTAGGTTTGGTAAACAATTAAAAAGGTAAAGTATGTTAATTCAGAAAGAAAAACTCACAACAGGGCCATCATCCCGACCATTAGCTCCCAACAACTGAGAACCAGGTCTGTTTATTACCCTCACTGGTACACCTATTGAATCAGAAAAGGTAAAACTAAGAAGGATAGTGAAATGTAGCACATTGAGTAAACTAACCGTAAAAGCAGCTCAATCATTTACGGGAATACAAGAACACAACAAAAATTCCATAAGAATGCATCCTCGAGCAGATCCTAGACAGGCTGTGAACACCGTGAACAAAATAATATCCATGACCACCATATGTTCTCATCTCCAAGTAAAATCACAGAAAAGTTTACCAATAAACAAAATTACCCAAGAAGAAGAAGAAGTTTAATATCATTATTAGACCATGCACCTACAAGTGACAAATATCTCAGGGGAAGTTATACCATTGATCTGTAAATCGGCATATTGTGGCCACTGCATCCTGAATGTCACCTTGTCATTAAGAAGCATGCACCAAGCCTAAACATCGATACCATGCAACCATAAGTGTCAAAGCAATCGACGTATCTAAACATGCTCAAAATAGAACTGTTACAATGACGGGGCATTCTTATCAACCTGAACATCATATTCTTGTTTAGACAATAAGTCCCTATCCGCACGCGTGAGTTGAAATGTTTTCTCAATGCTTTGACTAGGACTTGAGCTGGAACACCAGGTCACAATCTTTTAAGATTATCACAACATTGAAATATACACGTACTAACCTATATCACTTTTGAATTTTGTAATCACACTTACTATTACCTTGATACACATTGTTTATCTTGCCACATGGTGTAATAGGTAAAATAAGAAAAATAAGCTGGTATACTGGAAACTTTATATAGCATGGGAAACAAAATCTAAAACACAAGCAGGTATACTGGAAACTATGGGAAACAAAATATAAAACACTTGGGGTGTGATTGGATATAAATTCAATTTAAACTCAACTTTAACTCAATCCCATTATCATCAATATTATCAATATACTTCAATAATATCAATCAATCATTCTTACACATCATATCAATTTTAATTCAGTATTCACCCACTCACATAATTTTAACTAAACATCACTTCACATCATCTCTCTCTTACTTTCACATCAAATCAACTTTAATTATTTTATTTTAAATATTATTTTAATTTAAACTTAAATTCCCACTAACAATACCACATTTTTTAAAATTAACTATGATTAACAAAAAAAAACCAATCAAATCCATATCCAATTACACCCTTACAAGCTGCAACAAAAAGTGAGTCAAAATTTCTTAAAGAAAAAGGGCTGGTCCAAATGGTAAACATGAATATTAACGTTTCATGTATAAAAAGTAAAAAATTAGTAAACAGGCATGGAATCACACATACACAATCAGGGATTCACATGACGACGTTTAAATTTATATATATATAAAGGGGTTTGTATTTACTATTAAAAAAAAAATTACTTACTTAATAAACAAATTTTATATATAAAGGGGTTTGTATTTACTATTAAAAAAAATTACTTACTTAATAAACAAATTTTGCACATTAATTTCAAGACAAAATAAAATATTTGGCAATAATATGTTGGACAGTCATAGNTTGACGTTATGTAGTTCATATATTTAATAATTCGTCAACAAATTATCATAATTGTTTAAGCTACATAGTTTTATTTTATAAAATTACAAAATATTTGTTAGTTCATATATAAAATGCACAAAAATCTAAAAGAGGTTTTTTTTTTGTATTTTATTTCTTTCAAATAACGAAATTATTGTAAATTACATTTTCATTACATAATATGGTAAATAAAATATAAAACCGTATGATGCAAATCAGAAAAATCTCATGATTATTGAAGGAATTTATTTTTTTGCAATTGGGTATTTAATTATTATGGAAATTTTAAATTTCGATGCATAATGGGCGAAAAACTTTAGACGACAAATTGATTAAACTATTTGGTAAAATAATTTAAATAAACCCACAATGTGACATAAAAAAAAAAAAGTGACATAATCTTTTTTTCTTTTTTTTCTTCTTTTTTATAAATTAGTTGTTATTGATGAGATGCTTTTTTATACATATATCTTTATTTTTCTAATTATTATGAGAATACAATAAATTTCAAAAATTGAATAGAATCATACCTATACGTGTGTGTGTGTATATAGTAAACATGTTGTGCACTATATTTTATTTTAAATTTGTTTATATAAATCTAAATTAATTACATTACTAAATAATCCCCCTTTTTCGTCCCCATGTCGCCTCATTAATGTACATAAAATACTTACCATTACATTAAAAAAAAAAAGGAATACTACTTCTAAACTTTAATAAATAATAATGACATTATATAACAATAAATTGTAGAATACATAAAAATTGAGTATTTTATGGTGAACAAAAATAAGTAAAAACCATTATTTTTTCCCTAGAAATAAATATATGTAATAAAATCTTATTTATAGTAATATAAATGGGTTAACGGGCTAATGTGTTTTGATTAACTTTTAGGTCCTAACGGACTCAACGGTCCGGTAAAAAAAAAAAACACAAATAAAACAAATAAAGTAAAGCTCATGAAAACAGGCCGAAAATAGATGATCCACTCCTATTATTTTTTTTGGGGCAGTCAGACCTTATAAAATTTGGCCATTTAGAGGATGCTTGAATATAAAAAATTTTAGATTTGTTTGGATTTTTTCATTTAGTTTGATTAATTTTGAAAATGTGGTATGGTTAGTTGTTAGTGGGTATATTAAAATAATATTTAAAATAAAATAATTAAAATTGATTTGATATAAAAATATGAGATAGGTGATTTGAAGTGACTGTTAGTTAAAATAATGTGAATGGATGAATAGTGAATTAAGGTTGAAGTGGTGTATATGAATGATTGATTGATATTATATAATTATATTGATAATATTGATGATATTGAGGTTTGAGTTAAAGTTGAGTTAAAATAAGTGGTTGAGTTAAAAATGATTGGATTTTTTTGGACAAATTTGTATCCAAACATCCTCTTAACATCTCGTATGCATCGCACGAGTGACGTACTAGTGAAATGGCAAGAAGCATATAAGATTTTTCTTTTTATATTACATGATCTACAAGACCTCTTAACATCTTGACATAGTCAATCTAGCAGGTTGAATTTAAATAGGTTGAATTTAAATAGCTCGAACATATTATAGCCACTGAAGACTCGAGACTAAATCTCTCTGTCATCCATCCATATTACGTGATTAATGATCACAAAGGACTAATAGCAGCTAAATACAGTTATATAATAAATCTAACAGATGCTTAGGGTCTACAAGTAATAAATAACTTAAAACATCTTGAAGTTTAAAAGATAAAAGGATAGCAAATGCTTACCCATCTGCAGGAACACTTGTGATATTCAACTTCACGGGATAAAGGAGATGTGCAACTGTCGACCAAAATCTGCATAATGAAAGTTCAACCACGTTACAAGGTAACAAAGGTTTCCTAGATTTTATCCAGAGACAGCCACATAACATTATCCTTGGTTTCATATTGAGGAACAAAAGCCTTCAGAACAATTCACGGACAACACAAACCAAAATATAATTATTTTTCCATAGTTTCTTTATAGATCATAAAATTGTAACATCCAAAACAAATGCAAGTCTTTCGCTCAGAGTCTAGAGGCTTATGAAAAGGATAAATAATTTTAATGGAGCTGCATCAGGAGTTAAAGATGTATGATGATAAGGACTTAAGTAGTGAAGCACGACAAGAGAAGTAGTACAAAACCAGAGATCTAAGTCGAGTGAATTGACTAAGCTTATGCTAAGATTTCGTGTGAATCCAATATGAATCACGAAAATGAAAGATAATAGCAGGCAACAATAGCATTTGTAGATACGCCTAGTAAAGACTTTTCAAGAACAAAGCCATGAAATTTCTCAAAAAGATAAACTTTCAAGATCAAGCACTGGGGGAAACATTAAATTTTAGGCGTTAGTGCTTAGGTTGTATTTGATTGTACCTATATGGTTATAAAAATCTTTACGACCATTTCCCAATAAATAACAGACATTTAATATAGAAAAGTTTTATGATTAGTCAAATTAGAGACCACAACATCTACTTGCCTAACAAAATTGCGAGTGATGACAATGCTTGATGGATGATAATTTTAGTTTGGACTTTGGACGACCCCAATTGAAAGCCCGTAAAACACCAAGAAAATTTATCTACATCTTTTCCTTTGATTAAGTTTAAAACTCTAAGAAACACTTGGCACGATCAGAACACAATTTCGAGCCCCCTTGAACAACTCCGAATGAAAGAAAAACACAATCTCAACCCTTAAATAGAATGGAGGGAAAAAGTGAGGGAATGATGAAAAAAATTCTCTTGCAACAACAGACACTGTCTAATTACACTGAATTTTTTTTTTTATATACATTATATGTAATAAAAAAATCTATGAATAAAACTACCATACTGCCACGTGTTGAGTATTGTGTCATATTTTAATGACTGAATTCAGGGCTTATTAATAACCATTTAAAGTCACATGATGCCACTTTAGCTCAAGCAGCAATTACATTAAAAAAGAGGACGAAGTTGTAATTCAGTTATGGCATTGAATGATATGATGACACAACTGAAATAGGAATATCGCCACTTACGGGTCAGCACGACTCAGTCTGCAAATTTCACAGAAAAAAATGTCCGGTGGGTTTGGTAAGACACCCTCCATGGTTTTTTCATGAATCAGCACACATGTTTTATGCTGCCAAATATTACACCTAGGATCTTCACACTGCAACAAATGGAAATGGTTAAAAACATACAAAAGCCTCGCCAAGTCAAAAAAAGCAAGTCCAGATGCAACGGATATGTCTAATTGAAGCTCATCCAACAGCAAATAAGTATCACCTTGATCATTGAATCAGTTGCCAGAGTGCTTCCACAGACGCATCGGATCTTTTCCATTGGATAAGAATCTTCAGCTTCCTCTTTATGTTTTGCGCTTGCACTATCAGAAATGGCTTGTGTTATTGAAGCCAAGTCCGCCGCCCCAGAAAACTGCATTTTTCTGAAAACACCAACGAAAAAACATATAAGATCATCAAACAAGAAAAATGAGCATACCTCCAACCTACTTTTCATATACCCAATTTTTGCGCTGTCGCACAACTCTCAAGTTTTAATTTCCACACATTTCCTCCACTTTTCTCTCTGATCTTGTTTGCTAGTTGTTGTCAAAGGTAGAAAGTTAAAATATATTGTGAGTTTCTCATATTGGATTCTTAATATTGGAAACTGTTAATTAAATATAGGTATCATGAACAAGAGAGAGTAAAGAATCCAAGCATATTATTTCTGCAATTCCACAATAATTCCATGCACAAAACAGAAATAACACCTGTAGGTGTCATCAACTAGCTTTGCCACTCCCTCCTTTCCAAAAGCATTTTTCTTAGCCCACGTCCCCAAAACTGTTAAATAAATATTAGAGAATTTAGGAATAGAACGCCATCCAACATAAAAGGCGCACACATAGATGAATGAAACAGTGACTTCAGCAAATTAACAATCGGTCCTACACAATATTATCCTTCACAGGCAGAAGTTGTTAAAAAGATTTTTGGTCAGGTAAGCAACAGAGTTTCGACATTGTCAAGAACTTCATTTCATGTTTACCCACACCATCTTAGCTCCTGTTTGCTAAAGATCCAATTTGCAGAGTCATGAAACAGATTATACATCTGTTACTCGGCTAGTTAAGTCAAATGGATTTCAACGTAAAATTTGGTTAGAGTGCAAAGTAAAATATCATAAAGAAGGATGGGATGACATACTGATTTATCATAATAGATGTCAAAATTGGAGTGCACGGAGTCACTAGTCAGACATGGTGCTATTTGGTGGTTATAATATTCGGAAAATATATGAAGATTTCCTCCAATATAAAAATTGAAGGAACTCCTTGGTGTATATTATGTAGATATGGAATAGTCCTTTCGGAGTTGAAAGCTTTTCTTCAAGCCCATTTCCAAACCAAAGATTTGGGGCCTTTGAAATATTTTCTTGGTGTAGAAGTCATGAGGAACCGGAAAGAAATTCTTCTGTCTCAAAGAAAATGTGATCAAGGAAACAGGGAGGGAAGTTGGGATGAAACCCTGCAATACTTCCAATAGCACCTAACACGTATCCAGAAAATGGGGTGGGGGTAGGAGAGCTGAGAGATATCGGAAACTCATTGGGAAAATTGAACTATCTCACAATAACACGCCCTTGCGGTGAGTGCCGCGAGTCACTTTATGTCATCACCCACCGTAAATCACTGGGCTCTTCGAGAGCAAATTTTATGTTATCTAAAGGGTGCTCCAGGACGTGGATTATATTACGGCTCTCATGGTCACTCTAGAGGAGTAGAATGCTTCAGTTATGCGAAATTATGTGAGGTTGGATTGCAAAGATAATAGAAGATCAACTTCGAGTTACTGCATTTTTTTAGGGGAAATTTAGAATGCTTCTAGATCGGTTGTTGAAGCCGAATATCCGGCCATAGCAGATGCAATTTGTGAGGTTGTATGGATGCATCAATTGATGAAAGAAATTGGCTTTGAACCTCTCTCCCAGCAAAGCTTTGGTGTGATCTCTTCATATTGCAACCAACCCCGTGTGTCATGAACGAACTAAATGCATCGAAGTTGATTATCATTTTATGCGTGACAAGATCGAAGAACGGTTCATCATTATATCATTACAGAGCATGTCAAATCAAAAGAACCAACTAGGAGACATATTTACGAAGGTTGTAAATGGAGGAGTACTTGATAGCATTTGCAACAAGCTGGGCATGATCTATGTATATGTTCCAACGTGGGGGAGTGTTGATGTATATTGTGTAGATATAGAATAATCCTTTTAGGAAATAATATATTCTATTATTTGATTAGGATTATTATTCTCCTAGTTACGTATATAAATAGGGCTCTTGTACTCATTGGAACATAATATACAGATAACAAAACTCACATTTAATTTTCGTAAATTACTCTTTCCAACTCTCTAGATGTTGGATGTTGGTTGTAGAAGGAAACAACAGGATAAACAATTCAAATCCGTTTTAGAACAAAATCCTCACATTTTTGCTAGCTAAATAACTAAAAGATAATGTTCAACTTACCCTGCTCATCAGAGAGAACATCCAATATCCGATCAACAAGATCCTACACCATGATAACCAGGACAAATCATTAAAAAAAATTGTTTGTATAATCATGCCAAATAACTTATAAGAAAACAAACCCTACTAATATCAAGTCAGTTCAGTTGATAAACACAATTTACATTCAGAAGCAATATTTTGAAACAAAAACTAAATGAACTCCAGCCTCTCTGGCAACACTGAGGATAGTGACGCACTAGAAAAGTTTCCACAAAAAGTAAATGAAGTCAACAAAAACCTAAGGGGGCGATTGTTTATAAATTGTACAGTAAAAAAACAATTAAACTCAAATTTAACTCAACTTTAACCCAACCCCACTATCTCTCATATTATCAATATAATTAAATAATATCAACCAATCATTTTTACACATCACATCAACTTTAATTCACTATTCATCCACTCACATAATTTTAACTATCACTTCCAATCATTTTTCTCATACTTTACATCAAATCAACTTTAATTATTTTATTTAAATATTATTTTAATATATCCACTAACAACTAACCATACCACATTTTTTCAAAATTTACTATAGTTAAAAAACAAACCAAATAAAAACTATTTGAATCATAAACAATCACCCCCTAAGAAATCAATCTAACTCCAAGTATTTTCTGTCAATTATGAGGACTTTGACACAATAGACAAGTTGCCATAAGAAATAAATGAAGGCAAAGCAGATTACAAAAGGATTCTTCATACAATCAAACAAAGAAGTATTTAACATCAGCAATATTGTTCCCAAATAACCTGTTTCTTTCCCTGCTTTGAAAGACCTAGCTGTGTAAGGACATCTTTGAGCTCCTTTATTCGGAAATATGCTAATTTGTCCTGCAAGTCAAAACAAATTTGCAGAGAAGTTCACAAAGATCAAAAGTTAGGAAGTTAATTTTTTCTATTGGCAATTTCTGTCACTGTGGGATAAAGCTTTAGGCACATATAAACACTAATCACAACATCAATTATCAATCTTGGTTACATTTTGTCAGCCAAACAAGAGACGATTCTGATATTAGATTTCTGTGCTGAGCTCAACACAAACATGTCACTAGACTAATCTTACGTGGAAAATGGTCACCAGGTTATCAAAAGAGACATAGCATCCAACACTTCTCATGTGAATTCAATTAATCATATAGATCGACCACCCACTTTTTTCATACAACAGCAAATGAAAATTCACATACTGTCTAAGTCTTCACACAAATGCATCTGCATGCAATCTGAAATGCTTGTTGTCAGCTCTTACTGAATTTTTGGGGTCCATGTACAACTCAATCTACTCCATTTATGGACAATTATTTATGGTAAGTTTATCAGAAGCATATAATGCCTAATGATCAAATTTCACTTTTCAGCGAATAACAGAGCGCTTCCTGGTGGGTTTGTAGCTTCAGGCAAGTCCTTTTGGTCATTTGCATTGTCTCCATTTCTCCCTTCTAATAGAAATAGGAATTTACTATCATCCTATATTTTCTACTTCAGATCAGCTGGCACAGTGGGTAAATTTCATTCTACCACACTAGCATGTTAGACAGAAAATACCCTGTTCGCCATGCTGCTGCTTCTTTAGGAAGACAAATCTGTTAAGGTCCTTGAAGAAAACTCCTACTTGCTCCAAACAAATGCTTTTGGTTGTAGAAAAAAGAGAAAGGGTCAACTTTCAACCCTCAATGGATAGAATAAAACAGATTGAACACTCAAATGATGAGAATGAAAATTTGAAACCCCAGAACAAAGAAGAAGAAGAAGAAGAAGAAGAAATCAATTTTTAGACCCTATACACGTGATTCAACAGATTTCCCCATGATGCACCAGTGAAATTTCACTGTAACTATAAGCAACTGACCCCGTTTCTATATTTTAACTTGGAAGGAAAAGAAACCTAGTTAGGTAGCCATATCAAATAACAGGCAAGAACAGGTTGAAACTCCAAAGACAGAGTTAGAGCTAATGCTAAAGGTGCAGAAGCAGCCCCAATGGTGTTCATATATTTTATTTAAGATTTATATTTTAAACTTTTACTGAATCTCGGTCTGAAGACAACAGTCAATGAGTCAATAACAATGATGTGGCAAAGGAAAAGAACACTTGAACAAGAGTGTATATCACACAAAATTAAGATCAAGGAAAAAGAAAGAAAATGAATTCAATCAACCTTTGCAGTGGCAGACATAAGTCACCGGAAGCCTGCGGGTAGGGCAAGTTTAAAAGAACAAAAAAAAAATAAAAATGCATAAAAATGCTACACTTACTTATCATTTCTTTGTTCTTTGGTATTTTTCCTTATTAAGTTTGCCTTGACATTACATTTACCTAATTTAGGTCATTTAATGTGGATAGTAGGTACCTTTTTTCCCAAAAAAACTGCAACTCTGTTTAAAACCAAAACTTTTAAGGAGGTGAAATTTGAACTTTCGGATCCTTTATTTTTATTAAAAGCATTAGATAGTGTTATCAATATCGGATTGCGTCTCACGGAGGCAAATCAAAAAAACACCATAAA